>JXCR01132755.1:3532-30047 GCA_002079205.1 Phalaenopsis hybrid cultivar
AAAAAAAAAAAAAAAAAAAGAAAGGGCTCCCCTGCGAAGAGGGGCAAGATTTGAATTTTTTTTTGATGTCCGATACATAGCCATCATCCAGGAGGTGTGGTATAGTGGTCCATCGTTGACCGAAGTTTACTCGCCTGTCTTTTTGGAAGTGATCTGGTCACGTGCATTTGCTAAGTCTCTCCAGGCTCTTAAAAGATTCGAGCTTTATAAGAATACTGATCGCTACCATCTGAAGACATGGAAGGTTTCCCATATCCAGTCAATGGCATTGGACCAGCCCAAAATGAAGTGGGTTGTTGCCTCAGAAAAGGCTAATATCTCGTCCATGCTTACTAAGAAGCTTCAAAAGCAAGTCATGATAGCCGAGAGAAAGTCGGCAGCTGTGAAGGAGGAGATTACTTCCCTCTCGGATCTTCTGTCAATCGCCAAACAAGAGATTTGGGCGCTAAAGGCACAGATGGTGACGATGATGACAGATAGGAGGTCGTTGAGGCGCTTCCTTCCCACTCGTGGCACAGAAAAGTTATGGGCGAGCATCTCTGGGTCGGCAGTATTACAATGATTGATGATTCATTCAGTTGGGCCTAATCGACTTGAATTTCATAAACTTAGATGAATTGTCGCTCTTAATACCAGCTCTGAGGGGACTTTGGGGGATGACTTGAATGACAATGCAAATGATGCTCCTCCGGTCGGTTTACTAATACTAATGAAATTCATGTTCGTAGAAAATACTTGTATATTTTCAATTAAAAATGAATGAAACTTTTTTGTTATTTTTTCATACTTTTGTTTTTTTTTTATTTTACCTTCACCGTGTTACTTTCTTGTGATAACTGATTGACGATGAATGTTTGTGTTGGTTGATTACTTGAACCTTTTGAATAACTTTCTATCATTTTTTTATTTGTCAAGTCCTGACACAATTCTTGCACGACCGGTCTCCTTTGCTTAGTCAGATTTTTCACCTTCGTCATGTTGCACTTTTCGCTAGGACTTAGGTCGATCTTACCGCTGCCTTTGCAGTGGCAATTGCCGAGACTCCCTACTGGGCTATTTTGTGCCTTACCCTTCACGAAACTTGTTACCACTAGGCAGGGAATAATCTTTATAGCTTTATCCATGTTGAGCTTTTGAATTGGCTTTTGATGATTAGCGTTGGGATTAAATTTGTTGTTAGGATGCTGAACGAACATCTATAGCATCATTGTCAGTCATCTTTTTTATTTTATGATATTGTCACCCGTCTCATGTATTACTCTTTTCAAGGTTTTGGTTTTTTGTTAGATTTGTCAACTCAATCGAACTGCAACATTCACAGGGACTTATGCGAATCTTCTTATTGCCTTCATGGGGGTACTTATCAAGACTCTCTACTTGGGCACCTTACCCTTCACGAAGTCTGTCGCTATTGGGCAAGGAACCACCTTAAGAGCTTTATCTGATTCAAGCTTGGAGACCAAGTGTTTACCATGCGGGAACGCTGTGGGTTGTTTTGTAGATTGGACCTCTTTGGGCTTGCAATCGACGTTGCAATTTGGATTCAAGTTACCCAGGTGTCAATTGGTCTTGGGAAAATATTAGAATTTAAAATATGATATTATGGAATAAGTTTTGTATTAATATTCTCTTTATCCGCTAAGCAAAGTGTAGGTCCTCTGTAATTAACCGACCAGTGCGCAAGTACAGTCAATCGACTTCTTTTGACTGGTTGGGGCTGACCATCTGTTGACCTCATTTTTGTGAGGTCTTTTCTTCTCCTGCTTAGAGCCCAGGATCTAGCTCTAGGGGTTCTTATNGTATATACAACATAGGGAGGGGAAGGAGCATGTTGCTAAGTCGACTCCATTTTCTCTTTCCTATCAAAAAAAAAAAAAGAAAAAAGAAAGGGTTCCCTTGTGGAGAGGGGCAAGATTTGAATTTTTTTCCGATGTCCGATGCATAGCCATCGTCCAGGAGGTGTGGTATAGTGGTTCATTGTTGACTGAAGTTTACTCACCTGTCTTTTTGGAAGTGATCTGGTCACGTGCATTTGCTAAGTCTCTCCAGACCCTTAAAAGATTCGAGCTTTATAAAAATACTGATCGCTACCATCTGAAGGCATGGAAGGTTCCCATATCCAGTCAATAGCGTTGGACCGGCCCGAAATAAAGTGGGTTGTTGGCTCAGAAAAGGCTAATATCTCAGCCAGGCTTACTAAGAAGTTTCAAAAGCAAGCCATGATAGCCGAGAGAAAGTTGGCAGCTGTGAAGGAGGAGGTTACTTCCCTCTTGGATCTTTTGTCAATCGCCAAACAAGAGATCTGAGAGCTAAAGGCACAGATGGTGACGATGATGGCATATGGGAGGTCGTTGAGGCACTTACTTCCTACTCATGGCACGGAAAAGTTATGGGCGAGCATCTTTGGGTCGGTAGTATTACAATGAGTGATGATTCATTCAGTTGGGCCTAATCGACCTGAATTTCACAAATTTAGATGAATTTGCCGCTCTTAATACCGGCTCTAAGGGGACTTTTGGGGACGACTTGAACAACAAATGCAAAGGATGCTCCTCTGGTTGGTTTGCTAATACTAATGAAATTTATGTTCGTAGAAAATACTCGTATATTTTAAATTAAAAATGAATGAAACTTTTTGGTTATTTTTTCATACCTTTGTTTTTTTATTTTACCTTCACCGTGTTACTTTCTTGTGATAGCTGATTGACGATGAATATTTGTGTTGGTTGATTACTCGAATCTTTTGAATAACTTTCTGTCATTTTTTTATTTGTCAGGTCCTGACACAATTCTTGAGCGACCGATCTCCTTTGCTTAGTCAGATTTTTCACCTTCGTCATGTTACACTTTTCGCTAGGACTTAGGCAGATCTTATCGTTGTTTTTGTAGTGGCAATCGCCGAGACTCCCTACTGGGATATTTTGCGCATTACCCTTTACGGAACTTGTTGCCACTAGGCAGGGAATAATCTTTAGAGCTTTATCCATATTGAGCTTTTGAATTGGCTTTTGATGATTGGCGTTGGGATTAAATTTGCTGTTAGGATGCTGAACGAACATCTATAGCATCATTGTCAGTCATCTTTTTTATTTTATGATATTGTCACCCGGCTCATGTCTTACTCCTTTCAAGGTTTTGGTTTTTTGGTTTGATTTGTCAACTCAATTGAACTGCACCATTCACAGGGACTTATGTGAATCTTCTTATTGCCTTCATGGGTACTTATTGAGAGTCTCTACTTGGGTAATTTGCACCTTACCCTTCACGAACTTTGTCGCTACCGGGCAGGGAACCTCCTCAAGAGCTTTAACTGATTCAAGCTTGAAGACCAAGAGTTTACGATGCGGGAACGTTGTGGGCTGTTCTGTAGATTGGACCTCTTTGGGCTTGCAATCGACGTTGCAACTTGGATTCAAGTCACCCAGGTGTTGATTGGTCTTGAAAAAATATTAGAAAAATTTATCATAGTATGGAATATGTTTTGAATTAATACTTTCTTTATCCGCTAAACAAAGTGTTGGTCCTCTGTAATTAACCGAGTAGTGCGCAGATACGGTCAATCGGCTTCTTTTGACTGTTGGGGGCTGGCCATCCATCTTGCGATACTCACATCCTAGAGAAAGCCTCTAGGAAGATAATTGAAACAACATTTTTAGCTCCAGATCTGTTGTTGCACAAACTCCTTAGCTTGCTTTCTGTTAGGAGTGTCTTTGAGATGCATTTCTCCTCGTTGGTGTCGCTTATCTTCTTGTTGATAGCATGCTCTACACTCACCATACCTTTTGCATGGATGTCGGTCGGCTTTGAGATTGACAGAAGAATAGCCTTAGGGTGGTCAGTTGGCTTGCTTGTTCCATCTTTGGGGGAGTTATCAGGAAAGCCTCACATTGATAGTTGTGAGATTGCTAAAGGGTACTAGTCCTTTGTTTGTTCATTAGTTTGAATGTATGTTCTTAGTTGGTTAGGTGGCTCTTTAGTCGTTAAACTGACCTTAAGTTGATTGAGAGTGCTTCGATAAGTAGCCACCCTTTGATTGACTAGCTGTTTTTAACCGATTGACTTCTTGAGTACTTGTGGCTTTTTGCCAGAAGTATGAACCACATTTTATCTCTTTTAATATGAAGCATTAGATTGCATCGAGATTCTTGCAAGACATTTTTAGGTATACATCAAGCCTTTGACCAAGTTTGTTCTACAAAATTCTTAATGCCCTTGACAAGTTCACATCTTTTTATCACTTTAATTCACTCAATTTGCCTTAAACCAAACTAGCTTGTCTCCAATCGGGCCCTTAATATATTAGAAAATTTACTCTTTCATAATCTATTATTAATGACCACTATCTCATCATTCTACTATTTTAAATTTTCCCATTTGAGATCAGAAGTCCATCCACTCATTGATACACATATAATGAATTTCAAACAACCTACTTTACTAAATCTATCAAATTATTTATTAAATAAAAAGAAAACTCATCATACATATACTTAAATTTTATCTTTTTTTCTTTGCACATTGAACATCTATTCAAGGAAAAATTTGAAAAACTAGTCCTCATAGGCACATTTATCGGCCAACCACAAGAATCTCAAGCTGGCTGGACATCGCTGGCATTTACACGATCGTGTCAACAACATAAAAAACTAAATTTTAACATTTAAACGCGTTTACTAATGATAATTTAAGGCCAAATTCACCCAGGATTAGACTTAGTACTTTTCTGGTACAACGAAGCTGCATTTTCCTCCTCAAAAGAATAACGGTCCCTTAAATGGGGACCAACCACCTCGCAGTCACAGTTTGATCCTGACCGTCGGATTTCAAAAATCTTCAGACCCTCCAACGGTTTCTTTATTGATGGCAGATCCCTCTGTAGCCATACGAACTTTCTTTTCTTCTAATTTATGGTCGCCTATGTTTCCTTTAGAAAAATGTGGGCTTTTATCTTCGATTCTGCCGCAGTTGCAGGCAATTTGAGATAATTGCAGGCAGCAGCCGAGGTCTAGTATGGAGAATCAAATCCTTAAGGAGCTAAGGGTACACTCATCTATTCATCTTCTTGCAATCACTATCTTAGTTTTCTTTATTATTATTATTTTATAATGTTTTCCAACTCTTCCTGTTTTGTTTTTGTCATTTTATTGTTTTCTTGCTGGATTTGGCTTCTTTGATGCATCTCGCTCTTCTTTGTTGCTTCCAATGACTTTAAGAGTTGTTTATTTATTTATTTTTTGTCACCATGAAGTGTGTCACTTGCCGCACTTTTGTTGAATTCTTTTAAGTTGAGCTTCCTGTTTAATTGATTTATGGTAAAAAATTTTTGATTGGGGGGCCTTGAATTCTTGCCAGATAAGCATTTTTTTTTGTTATGAGAAGTAATAAAATCTAAAAGTTGTAAATTAGGAATTGTGTATGTTAGAAAGATTAAAATTATGAAACCTAATTTGGGGAGGTCTTATTATATGATCTTTCTATATTAAGAAATCTAATTTGAGAAGATTTAAATATATGATTTTTCCTATATTTCAAATATTTCTAATTTACATACTATAATCTTCTCTTATTAAATATATAAGGAATTGTTGAAGATTTAGGCTCATTGAGTTGTAACCTTAATTTGATTGATTTTTTCTTTTCTTCCCACCCATTGTTGGTGGAACAACCTCTTTCCGTAGACATAGGCGGATTTGTATCGAACCACATAAGTCACATTGTGTATGATTATTTGTTTGTTGTGTGAATTTATTTTCTGCATTATTTTGCACAACATTTTTTATGTTTCACATTTGTTTCGGATTATAGAAGTGTACGGTGTCAAAATTTCTCTTGTAGACTCGAAATGTTATGTTGTCTACATTTTGATCATAAAATGAAGAATTTGAATTTTAGAAATACTCTCTGTAAATGCAAGAGAACGACTTGTATGGGGAGCCTAATTTGTTACGGTATTAACACAATAAAATTTTCATAATAAAAAAAAATAAAAATGTGTATGGTGATTAGTAATTTTTTATCTAAACTATATTCCTCGATAATGGTTGGTTAAAATGTTTGTTGTAAATTGTGTTATTTTAGCACCTTTTTTTTTTAAATTTCAACCTCCTTTAACTCATCTAAATGGGGTATGAAAGTGAGTTATGATGAGTATGCATATGCTTGATGGCTATAACTAAATGCTTTGACAAATATATCATTTAGGTGAAAACCATTGGTATGTATTAACACTTTTTGGTGATTGTCTCTCTTATTCAGTGTTTATAACTTTATATGATATTATAAGTTTTTTTTAACATTTGTTTGGCTTGAGTGCTTTACAATTTTTTGTTATGTTGATATCGGACGATTCTACTTATGTGAAAATATTTATGAGTGTTTTCTTTACTTCTTTACATTTGTGGCTTCCTAATAATGAACCACATTTTATACTCTTTGTGGGCATGGAGTATTATTTTGGTCAAAGCGCATAAATGTTAATTTCTTCATTAAAAGTAGATATTTATAAGATAATGCTCTAAATTTTCTGTTTGAAATTGTATTCTTTCGTATGATAAATGCTTCTACCTAAACTAATCCAGCATGCATACTTTTTGTGCGATCAATAGGGGAGGAGCGCTTGGGGTCTCTTTTCCTCGAGTTTGATTTCGGTCTTCTCATATCATGCCTATAAGTCCCAACAGACAAACAGGAGACCCTTCTCAATTCTTGACAGCTCTCTCTTCTGCTTTCTTCGAATGGATATTGATTCTTTTACCGCTAATTGATGCATTTTGCTTATTCTTGGTTTCAAAAATATTCCATTCTTATAAATTACAGACTCCTTGTTTATTATGCTCAAGGTTTGGTTATCTCTTAGGCAATGAGAAGTTGGAATTTTATAGAGATCTTGTTTGTGATGCCCATAAGTCGGAGATTTCATCTCTAGCCTTTTGTCATGTTCACAAAAAGCTTGCTGATGCATGTAAAATGTGTGAAACTTGTCTGGTTTCATTTGCTAAAATTACATCGGAGGACTATAAATTTTTTATGAGCAAAGTTAGTGTGGGCCATAATGATGACAATCAACTTCTTAATTCAAGCTCTGATGAAATTGCGAGTGTTTCATTACTGAATAAGGATTATGATGTTGGTTCTCCAATTGCAAGGCCTTGTTCATGCTGTTCTCGTAGACTATCTCATCAGAAATCTATTTTCAAAGAGTTGACTTATCCTGGCACTTCATTATCTAATGCAAGATTACTAGCACATGTTCAAGATGGGTTGATCAAGGTCAAGGATGTTTTGTCTATGTCATTAGCTGAATATAAGCCAGGAGGTCACACTTTTGACTGTTTGTCTCATTTCAGATATAAAGAGCTGAATACTACATCTGAGCCTGAGTCAGAAGTTCCGTTATCAGATGATGATTATGATGGAAGCTATAAGCCATGCGAGACTGAAGTTGTCAAGGAAGAATTTGCTAATCAACATTTGATTTCAGAAGTAGAAGTCCTTGAGAATCTTATTCATCCGGATCCTCTTGTATCTGTTGCTTCTACATCAGTTTCAAAGAGTCAATTTGTTGAAGATGGTTCTTATGATAAANCCAGGTTTGCTTTACATTTTACAACGCTTCATTTTTCTGTTTCCACCTGCTATTGTTCTTTCTGTATGACATGTTATATTTTTCCTGTTTCTACCTGCTACTGTTTTTCCTGTATAACATGTTATACTGTTCCTATTTTTTTACCTGTTACTGTTTTTCTATACAGCATGATATACTATTCATGTTTTCTACCCGCTACTGTTCTCTCTGTACAGCATGTTATACTAGTCCTGTTTTTTGTCTACTACTGTTCTACATACACCCTANTAGCCACCTCGCAGTCGCAACTTGATCCTGACCGTCGAATTTCAAAAATCTTCAGACCCTCCAACGGTTTCTTTATTGACGGCAGATCCTTCTGTAGCCATACGAACTTTCTTTTCTTCTAATTTATGGTCGCCTATGTTTCCTTTAGAAAAATGTGGGCTTTTATCTTCGATTCTGCCGAAGTTGCAGGTAATTTGAGATAATTGCAGGCAGCAGTCGAGGTCTAGTCTGGAGAATCAAATCCTTAAGGAGCTAAGGGTACACTCATCTATTCATCTTCTTGCAATCACTATCTTAGTTTNCAGCCACCTCGCAGTCGCAACTTGATCCTGACCGTCGGATTTCAAAAATCTTCAGACCCTCCAACGGTTTCTTTATTGACGGCAGATCCCTCTGTAGCCATACGAACTTTCTTTTCTTCTAATTTATGGTCGCCTATGTTTCCTTTAGAAAAATGTGGGCTTTTATCTTCGATTCTGCCGCAGTTGCAGGCAATTTGAGATAATTGCAGGCAGCAGCCGAGGTCTAGTCTGGAGAATCAAATCCTCAAGGAGCTAAGGGTACACTCATCTATTCATCTTCATGCAATCACTATCTTAGTTTTCTTTATTATTATTATTTTATAATGTTTTCCAACTCTTCCTTTTTTGTTTTCGTCATTTTATTGTTTTCTTGCTCGATTTGGCTTCTTTGATGCATCTCGCTCTTCTTTGTTGCTTCCAATGACNTTTATTATTATTTTATAATGTTTTCCTACTCTTCCTTTTTTGTTTTTGTCATTTTATTGTTTTCTTGCTCGATTTGGCTTCTTTGATGCATCTCGCTCTTCTTTGTTGCTTCCAATGACTTTAAGAGTTGTTTATTTATTTATTTTTTGTCACCATGAAGTGTCTGTCACTTGCAGCACTTTTGTTGGGAAGGAATTCTTTTAAGTTGAGCTTCCTGTTTAATGGATTTATGGTAAAAATGAAATTTTTGATTGGGGGGCCTTGAATTCTTGCCAGATAAGCATTTTTTGTTATGAGAAGTAATAAAATCTAGAAGTTGTAAACTAGGAAGTGTGCATGTTAGAAAGATTAAAATTATGAAATCTAATTTGGGGAGGTCTTATTATATGATCTTTCTATATTAAGAAATCTAATTTGAGAAGATTTAAATATATGATTTTTCCTATATTTCAAATATTTCTAATTTACATACTATAATCTTCTCTTATTAAATATAAAAGGAATTGTTGAAGGTTTAGGCGCGTTGATTTGTAACCTTAATTTGACTGATTTTTTCTTTTCCCACCCATTGTTGGTGGAACAACCTCTTTCCGTGGGCATAGGCGGATTTGTATCGAACCACATAAGTCACATTGTATATGATTATTTGTTTGTTGTGTCAATTTATTTTTTGCATTATTTTCCACAACATTTTTTATGTTTCACATTTGTTTTGGATTATAGAAGTGTATGGTGTCAAAATTTCTCTTGTAGACTTGAAATGTTATGTTGTCTACATTTTGACCATGAAATGACGAATTTGAATTTTAGAAGTAATCTCTCTGTAAATGCAAGAGAATGACTTGTATAGGGAGTCTAGTTTGTTACTACGGTATTAACACAATAAAATTTTCATAATCATAAAAAAATTAAAATATATGTGTATGGTGATTAGTAATTTTTTATCTAAACTATATTCCTCGATAATGGTTAGTTAAAATGTTTGTCGTAAATTGTGTTATTTTAGCACCCTTTTTTTTTTTAATTTCAACCTCCTTTAACTCATCTAAATGGGGGGTGAAAGTGAGTCATGATGAGTATGCATATGCTTGATGGCTATAACTAAATGCTTTGACAAATATATCATTTAGGTGAAAACCATTGGTATGTATTAACACTTTTTGGTGATTGTCTCTCTTATTCAGTGCTTATAACTTTATATGATATTATAAGTTTTTCTTAACATTTGTTTGGCTTGAGTGCTTTACAATTTTTTTTTATGTTGATATGAGACGATTCTACTTATGTGAAAATATTTACGAGTGCTTCTTTTACTTCTTTACATTTGTGGCTTCCTAGTAATGAACCACATTTTATACTCTTTGTGGGCATGGAGTATTATTTTGTTCAAAGCGCATAAATGTTAATTTCTTCGTTAAAAGTAGATATTTATAAGATAATGCTCTAAATTTGCTGTTTGAAATTGTATTCTTTTATATGATAAATGCTTATACCTAAACTAATCCAGCATGTATGCTTTTTGTGCGATCAATAGGGGAGGAGCGCTTGGGGTCTCTTTTCTTCGAGTTTGATTTCGGTCTTCTCATATCATGCCTATAAGTCCCAACAGACAAACAGGAGACCCTTCCCAATTCTTGACAGCTCTCTCTTCCGCTTTCTTCGAATGGATATTGATTCTTTTACTGCTAATTGATGCATTTTGCTTATTCTTGGTTTCAAAAATATTCCATTCTTATAAATTACAGACTCCTTGTTTATTATGCTCAAGGATTGGTTATCTCTTAGGCAATGAGAAGTTGGAATTTTATAGAGATCTTGTTTGTGATGCCCATAAGTCGGAGATTTCATCTCTAGCCTTTTGTCATGTTCACAAAAAGCTTGCTGATGCATGTGAAATGTGTGAAACTTGTCTGGTTTCATTTGCTAAAATTACATCGGAGGACTATAAATTTTTTATGAGCAAAGGTGTGGGCCTTAATGATAACAATCAACTTCTTAATTCAAGCTCTGATGAAATTGCGAGTGTTTCATTGCTGAATAAGGATTATGATGTTGGTTCTCCAATTGCAAGTTCTTGTTCATGCTGTTCTCGTAGACTTTCTCATCAGAAATCTATTTTCAAAGAGTTGACTTATCCTGGCACTTCATCATCTAATGCAAGATTACGAGCACTTGTTCAAGATGGGTTGAACAAGGTCAAGGATGTTTTGTCTATGTCATTAGCTGAATATAAGCCAGGAGGTCACACTTTTGACTGTTTGTCTCATTTCAGATATAAAGAGCTGAATACTACATCTGAGCCTGAGTCAGAAGTTCCGTTATCAGATGATGATTATGATGGAAGCTATAAGCCATGTGAGACTGAAGTTGTCAAGGAAGAATTTGTTAATCAACATTTGATTTCAGAAGTAGAAGTCCTTGAGAATCTTATTCATCCCGATCCTCTTGTATCTGTTGCTTCTACATCAGTTTCAAAGAGTCAATTTGTTGAAGATGGTTCTTATGATAAATCATTTGTTGAATCCAATGCTGATCCTGGTCATGGCTTAAAGGAAATCAGCTGGACCCACATTGAAGGAAAACCAAATCGTCCAACTTCACCTCAAACAATATCTGAACCAGTTTCTAAAAGAATCTCAAATGCTAAAGGTATAGTTCTGACTATCTTCTTTGTGTAATTCTACTTTTGTGGCCATAATCTTTTCTAGTAAACTCTGATTTATTGTAATTTTCTAACAGATCTTTCTGAGGTAGATGTTTCAAGAACATTATCAACTTCACCTGTTGAGATCAAAGAGTGTGCAGATTTAATTGATTTAACTTCTGAAGCAGACAAAGCCATGATTGAATCTACCCACAATCTTACTTCTGATCATAAAGAAGCTCAGCCCCCGTCTACTTCTGAGATTATCCTAGCAAGAGAGTCTGCTAGACTACAAGAAGATCTAAAGCAGCGTCTGTCCCAAATTCCTTCTCCTAGGTGGCTTCAATCACCTAGGAATGATATCATCCAGGGTGCCAGAAAGGATGACGAGCGCAAATTATTTCATACTCTAAGCTTTAATGGATTTCCAAGTTTTAATAAGAAACTAGATGCTGAATTATCATATTCAGAGATTGCAGAAGGAAGTATTTTTAGTGAAGTTAAAGATGTTTCAGTTGAGAGTTTAAAAAAACAGATTGAAATAGACCGGAAAACCCTCAATATTCTATACAAGGAACTTGAGGAGGAAAGAAATGCTTCAGATATTGCTGCAAATCAAGCTATGGCCATGATCAATAAGTTGCAAGAGGAAAAGGCAACAATGCAATTGGAGGTTATGCAGTATCTAAGAATGATGGAAGAACAAACTGAATATGAACAGGAAGCGCTTCGAAAGCTAAATGATCAACTTACAGAAAGGGAGAAGGAGATACAAGATCTTGAGGCTGAACTTGAAAGTTGTAGAAACCAATCCAGAGATGAATCAATAAGAGATAAGAATTTACAACCATTATTTGATTCTGGTGAAAGTGAATATAGTACGACCAGTACACCTCATGTTGTTAGACCTAGGAGAAGGAAAAAGCACCACTTGCCAAGTGTAATGTTCCAAGATTCTGAATGGCCTGCAGACCCAATTAAAGAAAATTTACTGGATTTTGAAGATGAGAGGGAGTATATCTTAGAATGCTTGAAGAGGTTGGAGAAAAATGTTCGTCTATTTTCTAGTGCTGATGCATCACGACTTGATGGAAATGATGATGCGTTTAGTGATGAAATTTATGCAGATGATACGGATTGTGTGAACCTTGAACTACAACAAGACATAGCTGAAGGTGAAGGAACTAAACATAATTTGTGTCCTCAGAATATAATTGGAGGAGATTGTGGGACTCAAGAAATCAGTCAAAAAAAGGAAATGATTTCATATGAAAAGCCTCTGTCCCCACATGTAGAAAGTATTCCTCCTGAAGCAAACAACATTCCATCAATGTTGGAAGCTGAATTTCCCATTGGAGAAGATGAAAATAATAGTAGGCTAAACACCTGTACTAATAAATTAAAGTCAACGAGAGGCAAAAAAAATGGCGGAGTAGCCCTGAGTGATGAGGTTGAACACTTAAATGCAAGGTTGGAGGCACTTGAAGCAAATCATCATTTTCTTGATCGAACTATTAATTCACTGAAATATGGAAAAGATGGGCTACAATTGGTTCAGGAAATAGCCACTCATCTCCGTGAACTAAGAAAAATTGGGCTTTGTCAATAGCTACTCATCTCCATGAACTAAGCCCATTGGTGTACTCACTTGAATTATCTTTTATTCTTTTTGAAAGTAATCAATAAGATGATGACAAAGTGGTGATTTTGTTTATCATTTTATGTAATACTGCCAATATTTGCACGAATGATGTATTCTTTTTTAATTGATAAGTTCATTTCAATATTTTTTATATTTCAATGGATTTTTTGAACTTTGGAAGTTTACAATGCCATTTACATCCATAGACTTTTCTTTTGGTCTTTTATGCTCAATATCATATGTAAATAATATTATAATTTTTTGATCTTATAATTCATAGAAATATCTTTTTTCTTTAGACTTTTCTTATTACCCAAAAAAGTATTCATTAGAGTTACAAATCAATTAAGAGTTGACATTACATTAAAAAACATATTCTTGATTTAATCAAGTACATTTAGATGGTTTGAAAGCACATTTAGCTCATATGAATATTCTCCTTATGTTGTCCCATTCATTGAACTTTTTTCTTGCATATTTCCTAGAAAATTATTGTAGCGGCCATGAAATTCATATCTTAGCATGCCACAAAAATAGGGATAATATGGATGATATTATAAATCTTAAACCATACTATCATAAAATTGCTTTATGGTTCTTATAATAATCATCTGCAAAAAGATTCTTTTTGGCTAATAATAAAATGGGTCTTTAAACCATTATGTTGACATTGATCTTATTGTTGGCCATGTTCAATTTTGTAGATCATATTATGCATTAAAATACTAAATTTCTTTCATTCTAAATCTCCATTTTTTATCATTAAATGTGTTTCTCGAGTCTCGTTTTACTACGATTGATCACTAAGTAGTTGCAAGAAAAATTCATTGTTAAAATGCTTTTGCTTAAAAGCTAATATCTAATACACGCAATAGAAGTTGGAATCAAATTAAAATGATTCATTAGGACTGCTATAGTGATGGTTCAAAAGGCCAAGTTTGTTTAAGATTTTTTTGTTTAGAGAGAATGATAACAATCACACTTAAGCTATTTTTTCCTACTTATCTAGCTTAATACTACTCGAACTTGAAAGAAATATGCTTTTGTATGACTTCAGGAATTCAAGTATACTGGATAGAATTTTGTTTTTAGTTTTTCTTGATAAGTAGTGTTCTAGATGCACTAAATTGAGCAAATTTAATATGAATTTGACCTAACTTCAAATGCTCCAAATATGAACTAGAAAATTTTAACATTTGCAAATAATATTTCTAAATTTTACCATAATTTGCACATGGAAAAATAAGTGGTCCTTTTATGAGCTTTTCAAGATTTAAATATATTATATTTTGCTTATATTAGAAATCTAGACACACCGTTTTTTATTTAGAACTCACATTCTTTTTTTATTTTTGTATATTTGACATCCTCATAGACCTTAAAATGATCATTCTTCATAATTCTTGTTCATGTTCTATTTCCACTTGATGTGATGGACAATTAAAATAAGTTAATTCCACAATGGCTTAGTAAGTCACAAAGTTGAACTCCATCATATTCAGTGAGGCTCACTTTATGATCTATTTAACAAATCCAAATTAGGTGACAATTAATTCCATTAAATGTCCAACACTTGGAGGCTTTTACAATAAATTATTTTCTAGCCCCTTATGCATAATAGTTGTTGCAACTAGGATGACAAGTTTCAAATGAAATTTTCACTTGCCAACATTGTAAATAGCTATTATATGACATAATACAATTCTATCGGTTTAGTGCAATAACAATTACATTATGTTAAACAAGAGAACCATATAAATACAATTGACATATTTGCATGCATAGGCCAATGCGATACAAATAAATAATAATGGTACTTGAACAAGTGTGATGTTGTTTATCTTATCAAAATTAATTCAGGTTGCCAATTATTCAAAAGCTAAACACTAAAGTATGCTTCATGAAGTAGGATGCACCCCTGTAGGAATCCTATTTGCATATGGGAACTCTTGGAAAGCTATTTAGATTTTTAAGATAACTAGTTGTAAACAAATTACTTCTAAAATATCATAGACAATTCCATTTTTTTAAGTTAGTTAAATAGTTGAGCCACAATTTTAGTAGAATAAGATGGCAATAAGCAACTCAAGGTGTTGGATGGCTTCTATACTCATTGAATTATGAACAACTTAATTTAATACTTTTTAATGAAAAAGCATTATACGACTCCTTATATAATATCACAAAAAAATAATTACAAAACCGGGTAAAAGGAACCAACATACCCCTAAACAACTCACACAAAACAAAAACTAAGTTCCTCTTACCAAAAAAAAAAAGATACAACTCACCCAAGCCAAGAAGAGCAAACATCAGGGAACAACAACAAAAAAGAACTCAAAAGTCGAAAGAACGAAGAGAATTAATATCATTAGGTAGATATTTATAAAAAAACAATAGAATTCAGCAAAGCACCAACTAGAGCACACCAATTGGCTGCTCGATTACCATATCTCTTGATATGGGTCCAACAAATTGTCTGTCTTTGATTGAAATATGCTATCCTCTTCCTATGCAGCATGATACTTCAACAAATTTCTACAATAATTCCATAAAAATAAAGAATCCATTTTATAATAACATCAATCCAAAGAAAATTTTCGACCATCATAAAACCAAATACAACAATATCAGCTTCGACAACAAGAGGGGTGATACACCAAAATAATGTGATAGTTTAAGTATACACTTTATGCTTATTTTTTGTGATATTGTACTTTAAAGAAGAGTATTTTCATGTTTTTGTTGCAGGTATATGATCCTGACTTTTTATATGTAGAGATGTAAAATGCGATGTATGCAATTATATTTATAATATTTCAATATGGGATACTATGCAAGTATACATATCGTTATCAAGTAATATAGAACTTTCTGATTAAGTCCCGAATATCAAACCCACAAGAAGGATTAGTTTTAGATAACAAAATACTTAGTAAGATATATTTTTACTCAAACTTAAGATGCTATAATAGGAATAAGAGTTCGACTCTTTTTGTGTTTTTTGATAATTGAAAATAAAATAAACAACTAATTAACTTAACTAAAAAACTTGCAAGATGAAGGTAATATAAGTAAAATATCTTTTTTCTTATCATGAAACACTGATAAACATAGAAATTCAGTTGTAGAAGTATGCTAAATGTGCTGTACCAAATAGGAGCAATAATATTCTTTACCCTTACTAGAGATCCTATAAAGAATATTGGTTAATCTATAGTTTGAAGAATATTGAAAACCTGCTAGGCAGGGAAGATACTAGCTCTCACTCTAGAGTTCCCTCTTCTCCCTCCACATGGGGGCTAATATCTCGTATCAAAATTTAAAACTATAAATCAAATTGGGGGTTTTAGCCTGTCACTCTAAAGTCCTCTAATTCTACCCCCTTGAAAATATATTTTCTTATTTATTCGCACTCAACCCCATGAACTACATTCTCATTCACGAAATCAATATGTGATTCCGACCATTTATTGGCTGAGATAATACCATCTCGGATCTTACTTGTTCTCACAACAGGTTTTAACATCTTAATTGGCCAAATCAAGAAGAAAATGAAGTGCAAGGTCTTGAATCATCACAACTTCTTCCAACATTGAAGTCTAACACTTCACACAACTTCCTTTAAACATTTAGTCACTAATCATTTTAAGGAAAAAGATAAGGAAAACTACTCAGAATCCATGAAGAAAATACAACCACACATGAGTTTAAAAAAAGAAATCATGCACACAAATAAGAAATCCAAATAAAAAATTAAGTGTAGTCACAAAGATAAACACTTATTTCAAGTTCTCTCCACGAAATGTCTTGAAGTTCCTTTGAATTCTCTTCCTTCTCCTATAATAAAAACTAACACTCAAAATAAAATAAAAAAAAATAAAGTAAAGGTAGCCGGCGGCGGCGGCGACGATTGTATATTTTGGTGATTGGTTGATGGCCACTTCTTTTGGAAAATCTCAGTCTTTTCTTATAAAATCCAAGGGGTGCCTTGGTGTCTCTTAAAAAATGTGTCTCCATTCAATGAATCTTCTAGAAGTTTTCTTCTCAAAAGCCAATTGAATGAATTTTCGTGTCCATGAGCTATTTCCCATGTTTTATTAAGGGTTGCTTCAAACACCTTATCAAAATTCCGCTCCAATTAATATTTCTTCAAGTAACTCACTTTGACTCTTAAGCGTGAAGTACATGGTACTTAGGCGCAGATGATCTTGTGTTTAGGCGTCAATCCTGGGCTCTTAGGCGCCCCAGTTCATTTTTGCACGTTTATTCATTTTTGCTCCAAATACCATTTTTCACTCCTTTTAGAATTTTTCATCCATTTGATTGTACCTACAAGAAAAACACACAAATACCTTTCATTAAAGCACAATATCTCAAAAATAAGTATATAAATGTGTACAAAAATATTATATATTTTAGGTGTATCAGTCCCCCAAACTTAAGATGTTACTCATCCTCAAGTGACCTTTCAATCTTTAAAAATCGACATAAGTAGATAACACATATAAGTTTCTTTAGGAGTTGCTAAAATTTAGATTTAGAAATATAATAGTCCGATTTAGAAAAAATATTAGTAAATGAGATCAACATAAAGTTTAGAAATCTTTAATTTTAAGAAATATGAAAATATGAGTTTTTATCTAATTCAGAAATATTGTAGATTTTCTAAATATAGAATTTAGCCCTTTTATTACTTCCACCTAAAATTTTTTATTAAGAATAATTTTAGTTACCATATTATATTTTTAAGCTTAAGAGTTTCCCAAATCTTATACTTTAAAAAGATCAAATGTGAAACCAATTTTTGATTAGACACTAATCCTCCAACTTCTCCTCCCTTTTCTTTTCTTTTCCTTTTCTTTTGCTTTTTCATTTCTTTTTTTTTTTTGTTTTTTTGTTTTTAGGCAAATATTACTATATCTGGATAGACTTTTAATAGTTTTGAATTCAACTTCTCTTTTCCTAAAGCAAAGCCCTAATATACATCTTTTACTTATAAATATAATAATAGTTTTGAAAATTATTTTTAATAAAAGAAATTTAAGTCTTAAAAATAAAAGTATATATTTCTAAAACTTTAAAAAATACAATTTTCCTTACTAAGGATAGTTATACTATATTTAGCATTTTCTACACTAAAAATTTTTAACTTTAAGTTTTTCTTCATTACTATAAATTTTAACTAAATTTTCTTACTCATTTCTAAAATAAAAATTTTACTTTCCTAATATAGCTTCATATACATAATCATTTTTCAAGTCAAAGTCAAATTTATTTGAAATAAAATTGAGAACAAATAAACTTTTAAGTTTCTTTAAAATTTTTCATCCCCCCAAACTTAAATTTTTAATAAAAATAAAACATTTAGCATCATGTATAAAAGCAAGAATGAAAACTAACTATAACATGCTTGAAGGAATTTTCATATCCTAAATATGCAAGTACAAAAATTAAGAAAAGGAGTAGAAAATTAAATTAATCAAAATTTAAATTCTACTTAATAAAAAGAGAATCATTAGACTTTTATGCAGTGGAGTATAACTGAAAAGTAAATAAACACACTAGCAAACAAACACAATTGCAACATAAAGAAAAATAACTAGTAGTAAATTGAAAAAGTTTTTTAACATGCAACTCTTGAGTAAAAAGTTAGTTAAATTTTAAACTTTTTCAAGATTTTGAATTATGTTCAACAAACACTAACTAAATACACCAAACAACACAATTAACATGATTACTACCACACAAACATACTAACTACACAAAAGTACAAATACATCACAGAAATGTCTACAAAACACAATAACTAAAACTAACAATTCCAACAGTCTCAACTGAAAACAATAAGTACAGAATACCTGCACAATCCACAATACATAAACAAAAAATAACATAAAACAGAAAACAGAACTACAAATCCAACTAAGCTTCATCTTCCTCATCACTATCATCACTATGCCAAGCAGTTGTAGGCTCATATGGTGGATATCTAGGGTACTGAGGAAATACTACATCTCGGTTACCTCTATTGAGATGCTCCATAGCTGTGTTGTATTCCTCCTCATAATCACTTCTTTTTCTCATATACTCATCCATATGCTCAACAAAATGCTCTAAATTTGCCACTTTTCATTGGTATAAATAACATTATTTAATATCCTTTCTATAAGCTGTGAGTGAGTATCAGAACCAGAATTCTGACCCCGTGACCTAGAAGCATGTGAAGTAGATGCAGCAGAACTACTGGAGAATCCACCCTTCCAACCAAAAATAGAATGATGTGAATAAGTTTTCACATTCACACTAGTAATGGGCTTCAATGGCTGTAAGATCTCCTCTCAGCTATCATATCTAACACCAGCCTGCTCACATAATGAAAAGATCAAGAATGTAAATCCCAAACCTGCAATAATAACAGCAATGACAGAACTGTCAATAACTCCATAAATCAATCCTCCAATATCAATCGGCTTGGACTGCTAAATACAATAGTTCAAGGTTGCTCTCTCTCGAGTCACTTCACTCAGATGATTTGTAGGTAGCAGATGAGTAGAGATAAAATAGTGTCATGCCTTTGCATTGACATCCAACTTCAAGGTAGAAAAAATTACTCTTCTTTCATTTATAATCTTTCATAATCCTCTCCCATCAATTAAAGATGATACAATCTTGTATAACTCCTCCTCGGTAGGACCACAGTTTGCATAAAAACATAAAGTACTAGGAGACAGATGGTAAAATTGATTAATTACCTCAAGAGAAAATGGTAATGTCTTCCCTCGTACTATGACTTGTTCCTCATCAGCCTCCGAGAGATTCACATAGAACTCTTGTACTACAAAGATCACGACGACAACAGAAAAATAACAAAACCGGTCCCACTGGTGACTAACAAACAACTCTTCAACAACTCCTCCCGGACTTTTGAAACATCGCTCAGGAATCAGTTTCCTTGTATGTAAAGCATCACTGTACCTGTCCTGAGCTCTCGAACTAACCAATTTACTTGAATCAAACGAAGCTTCTCCTTTGCTTCTTTTCATTTTTGGTGCCATTTTCTAAAAATTTGTATAAAATTCAAAATAAATTTCACATTCAACTCCAAATTATAGAACGCTACCCCTAAAAGCTTAAACTAACAAATCTATGCATTTTTCATCAATTTTGTCCAAATTTTCACCATGAATAGTGATTTTCAGGTAGCTCATGCATGTGTTCAAAATACATGGTGAAAATAAAAAAATTTTGAATAGAAGTGAAGCTCTTTCCTCAAGAAGATCAAATCTAACAAATTTGGTTTGAATCCACCAAGAAATCCTAACTTAAGATGATGCCTTAGCTCTCTAAATTGTGAAAAACCGAGGAAGAAGGTGAAGTGGAGTGGTTTAATGACAATTTTTGGACCAAAAATTCACTTAAAACCGTTCACGAACTGGTGCTTAAGCGCGAATGGTTCGGCGCTTAGGCGCCCGTTTATCAGTTTAGTCAGCGCTTAAGCGCGGGATTTGACACTTAGGCGCAAGTGCACAAATTTTAATTTTTTTTCATTTAAGAGAAATGCACTCCTAGCCTAAGTCAACCAACCCTTTATGGTCTCAAAAATATTCTATATACTATTCTCTTCCATCTCACTTTCTTCTAACTCAAGATTCACCAATTTAAGCTAATTCAATTCAAACTAAATAACTCAAAATTTTTCACAAACAAAACACTTATATTCATTCACAAACAATTACAAACATTTCTTGAATACATAAATTCTCAATCCAAATAGTCTTGGATGAGAAAATTTCTAATGCAGACTCTAAACAAACTTAACATATAAAAACACTTTAAAACACACTTAACATTAACAAACAAGCATTAAACACATAAAAACTAAACATAAGAACTAAATCAAGAACTTAATTCCATTCTCTAGTTGATGGAACAAATTCTGGCCAATTATTAGTCTCTCCTTCAGCTTTTGGTATGTATATCTGAAAGAATGAACAACGATTAATAACTCTGGTTGAATCTTTTTCAATCCACTTGTTCTTTAGATACATAGCCTTATTTGCTTCTTTTATAACATTGGTACGGCTAAACTGCATCTTTAGTTGTCTTCCCATATGATCCAGATGTGTGTTAACTTCCATCACTTTTGCTTCAATTGAAGCCACGTTAGCCTCAATTTTAGTAATCTTTTCTACTATTCCTTCGATACTAATGGCTAGAAAAATGTTATATATCTCATGTGTACTCTGACTAATAAAATTCTTTCTCATTGCTTCTTCCTTCTTCTTCAAACCACTCTCCCAATAAGACATTTTTCCAAGACTCTCTTTTCACTTATAACTTAGGGGTTACATGGAGGTGTGGTGAAATTTCTCCTCATACCCCTCTATTTATAGGCTTTAAAACCTTCCTAAAACTCCTTGGCACGTCTTAAAACTGCTCTTACACATTCAAGGCAACCAATTTGTTGTTAGAACATCTAGAAAAAAAAATTCACACATGTTTTTTTAACTGTCGCGCTTAAGCGTCGGATCTTGACGCTTAAGCGCCAGTGCTCAATTTAGCACAGGTCAACTTAACGTCCAAACATCATTCTTACATGTCTAAGTAATCTTTTATGGTCTTAAAACAATCACTAACTTAATATATAATCAAATTACTACCATAATTTTCTAATTCACACACAATAACATAGTAATAAAATAAACACACAGATAACTATAGGGTGCCTCCCAAAGAGCACTTGGTTTTACATCGTCAGCCCGACGTAACTAGTGTTTATTCTGGTTGACCCAACATTAGAAAATCATTTAATTTAAGTTGGTCACCTAAAAATTAGGATTTCGGCTTGTGACCATTCACTTTGAATATTTTATAAGTTTTAGGAGCTTTGATATTCAGTGCTTCATAAGGATAAACTTTCATCACAACAAATGGCCCCATCCACCTGGACTTAAGTTTGCCTAGAAATAATCTTAATCTTGCATTAAAGCAAAACTTGTTGCCCTGACTAGAAATTTTTAGTCAGAATCCTTCGATCATGCCACATCTTTATTTTTTCTTTGTAAATCTTAACACTTTCATAAGATTCATTCCTTATCTCTTTAAGCTCATTTAATTGCAATAGCCTCTTCTCACTAACATCTTTAAAATTGTAATTAAATTCCTTAATTGCCCAATATGTTTTATGCTCTAGTTCAACTGGTAAGTGACACGCTTTCCCAAATACTAGCTTATATGGGGACAATCTTATAAGAGTTTTGTATGCAGTCCTACAAGCCCACAAAACATAGTCAAGTTTAGCTGACCAATCCATTTTGGTTGGATTTACAGATTTTTTTCAATATTCTTTTAATTTCACGATTGGATAATTCAACCAAACCACTTATCTGAGGATGATAAGCGATAACAATTCTATGGTTAATATAATATTTCGTTAATAATTTCTTTATTATTCCATTTCTGAAATGACTTCCCCCGTCAATAATGATCACTCTCGGCGTCCTAAATCTATAAATTATATTTGTTCTTAAAAACTTCGCAACATTTTGAGCATCACATCGAGGTAAATCAACAACTTTTATCCATTTGGATACATAGTTTACTGCTAATAATATATATATAAAATTCTGAAAGATGGTATAAATGGTCCCATGAAATCTAATCCCCAAACATCAAATATCTCAACTTCTAACATATAATTGAGGGGCATCTCATTCCTCCTAAAAATATTGCCTACTCGTTGAAATCGATCACAAATTTTGATATAAGCATTAACTTCTCTAAAGATTGTAGGCCAATAAAATTCAGATTGTAAAATTTTGTATGTTGTTTTATCAACACCAAAATGTCCCCCGAAATAAGAATTATGACATTTTTTTGATAATTTCATAAGTTTCTTTTAAAGACACACATCTTCGAATAATAAGATCCTTTCCTTGTTTATATAAAAATGGGTCATCCCAAAATTAAGTCTTAGCTTCAGATAAAAATTTCCTCTTCTGTTGGTATGTCATTCCATAGGTATAATATCATTAACAATGAAGTTCACAATGTCTGCATATCATGGAACACACCACTCATTATTGAACAATTTTTCATTTAGAAAATGTTCATTAATCTCTTTTTCAAAATGGAGTGGTTTTTCAAAATCAAGTCTAGACAGATGATCAATAATTTGATTCTCAGCTCCCATCCTATATACTATTTCAAAATCAAATTCATACAAAAGAAGAACCCATCATATTAATCTCTTTTTGCATCCTTCTTTTCATTAAATATTTAATAGCAGAATGATCTGTATGCATAATAAATTTATTTATAATCAAGTATAATCTAAATTTATCAAAAGCATATACTACTGCTAATAAATCTTTCTCAATTGTTGTAGAATTAAATTGAGTTTCATTAAGAGTTATATTAGCATAGTAGATAACTTTGAAAATTTTATCATGCTTTTGTCTTAAAACATCTCCAATAGCATAATTTCTAGCATGACACATTAATTCAAAAGGTTTTTCCCAATATGGTGCAACAATAATTGGTGTAGTGACTAATTTTCTTTTAATAATTCAAAAGCTTTTAGGCACTCTTCATCAAAATTAAAAATTTCATCTTTTTCAAGTAAATGACATAGAGACTTAGCAATTTTTGAAAAGTCTTTAATATATCACATGTAGCATATCCTAAAAAACTCCTAATTTCCTTTACATTTGTTGAGTAAGGTAAATTAGCGATCACTTAAATTTTTGCAGGGTCTACTTCCATACCATTTTCTGAAATTTAATGTCCCAATACTATTCTTCCTGCTATCATACATTGACATTTTTCCTAATTAAGGACTAAATTTTTTTCTTCACAGCGCTTAAGAACTTTTGATAGATGTTCTAAACTTATATCAAATGAAGTTCCAAACACTGAAAATCATCTATAAAAACTTCAATCCTTTTTTAATTAAATGAAAAAATAGTTATCATACATCTTTGAAATGTAATAGGTGCATTGCATAAACCAAAGGACATTCTTCTAAAAGCAAATGTACCATAAGGACTGGTAAAAGTTATTTTCTCTTGATCCTTAAAAGCTATTTTTATTTGGTGATAACCAATATATCCATCCAGAAAACAAAATTATTTATGTCCAGCTAGTCAATCCAGCATCTAATATAGAAAGGGTAGTGGGAAATGATCTCTCCTTGTGGTGAGATTTAATTTTCTATAATCAATACATATTTGTCATCCTGTAACATGTCTTGTGATACACCAAAAATATATGCATTTTTAGACATATATTTTATACCTATTTTTTATGATATTGCACTTTAATGGAAGATATTTTGAATGTTTTCTTGCAGGTTGTTGATTTATAAGGCTTAAAGAAAAAAAGCAAAAATGCTAAAATTTGGAGTCAAAATGACGTTTTTGAAGAAATGCTCAGAGTCGGCAGCGTCGACGGCACATAACAAATTAAAGCGGAGATTTTTTATTCAGCGCCGACGGTGCCAGACCAGTGCCGACGACGCCAGACCAGTGCCAATGGTGCCAAAGGCAGTGCAGAACAAATTTCTAGAAGGTTTGATGTATTTGGATGATTTTTTGAAGAGTTTTTGGAGGCACCTCTTAGAGAACCGACCTTGGGCTCTATTTGGGGCCGAATTTCATCAGAAAAAACACTTCTCTACATTTTTCACTCTTTTATATTCATTTTTTGCACCACATCATTCCATTCCACTTCCATATTGGAGTCAATTAGTGATTTTTTATTCATAGTTTAGAGTTTTTGTGGTGAGATTTAGTGTGAAATTTTTTTTAAGAGTGTTGGAGAAGGAGAAAAGTGAGAGATATTTTCTTCCTGCATTTCTAAGGAAAGACTACAAAGGATTTTCTTTGAGAAAGAGTTTTCAGATAAGTATTATTTGTTTATCATTGTTGTATGAACTTTTTTTTATATATAAAAATTGTATTTTGCTATTTCTTTCTCATGAAGTCTGAGTAGTTCTTTCTATCTTTCTCCCTACTCTGAGATATGGTGAAATGAAGAGATAATATGAATGTGTCAATATTAAATTATAAAATAAATTATGATAATTTTTCAACTCCAAACTTAATTTACTTTTCAATCTGGTCAATTGAATTGTTAAATGTATTGTGAAACATATGATCCAGGAAATGGAGTATGAGTTCTACAACAGAGTAAAGATCACATTTGATTCCATGAAGGAGAACAATCATTTATGGAATTAAGTGCAAATAAATAGGGAAATATTATTTGTTGGGTGTAGAATTGGAGAACCTTTGGGTAATATTCTTTGTTGGGTGTAGAAATGGAGAACCTTTTGGGTGACAGACTAAAATTTTCAATTCAGTCTTAGTGTTTAAAAACTAAAGCGAGAGCCAGCCTTCAGGTGAAGGGAAGTGGGAGCTTTGGAGTGGGAACCGGTATCCTCCTAGCCTAGCCACGAGTTTAGGGACTAAACACTAAGATTAGCCAATGATTTTCTATGCACTATATCAGGGTAAAGAATTAAAATTGCTCCTGTTTGACATAATACATATTATGAACATTTATCTCATCTCATTTTACCATAGCCTCATTGTCGTGGGAAGGATGCTTTTTCACATAAGAATCTTCGTTACATAAACATAGTTAATAGATTAGTATTTACTAGTTTAAATTTTGCATATTTGATTTGATAATAGTTTAGAAATTTAATTTTGATTACATCTCAACGGAAATTAGTGACAGTGATTTCAATTGACTTTCTGTGAATTTCTTAGCAAATTTATCATTTCTAATTTAAACTTACAGTGATTTCAATTGATTTTCTGTGAATTTTCTAGCAAATGTTTCATTTCTAATTTAAACCTTCCCTGTATGATCAATATTTGGGGCTTAAATATAAGATTCATTATTACTTGATAATGATATGTATACTTGCGTAGAATTTGAATATTAATTGATTATATTTAAATAAATTTTACACAAGCTATCGCAACAAAAAGTTGGATCAAGTTTTTAGCGCCTTTGCGGGGAAAGGTAACAGTTGAATTAAATAGTTTTGATAAATTAGGAAATTTAGAGATAATATATATACCATACAAATTTATTATTATTAAAAAATTAAAAAAAATTAAAAAAATTTAAAAATAAAAAATAAAAAAAAAATTTTTATTAGAGTGTTTTACTTTGTTTGCTTTATTTGTTTATGCGAAATATTGGATCTGAAGGTTTAGTACCTTACGATTCAGAATTAGAACGTACTATTAGAAAATTTTGAAAACAACAAAGAGAAATTAAAAATTTACAAGAAATGACGAATAACTTAGATAATCCAATAAAGGAAAATCGACAAAGACCTTTAAAAGATTATGTGAATCAGACAGCAGATGAACTTCACTTGACTATTCAAAATCCTGATATTGCTGCTAATTTATTTGATCTTAAACCTGCTATTATCCAAATGGTACAAAATAATCAGTTTGGATGATCACCTACTGAAGATCCTAACTTACATCTTGCTAGTTTTCTTGAAATTTGTACTACATTTAAATATGACAGAGTGTCTAATGATGTTGTTAGGCTTAGAATTTTTCCTTTTTCATTAAGGGATAAAACCAAGGCTTGGTTAAATTTGTTAGCACCTGGATCTA
>JXCR01132755.1:30432-41936 GCA_002079205.1 Phalaenopsis hybrid cultivar
AAGATCTTCTTAGGAAGTGTTCACATCATGCTTTACCAGATTGATTAATAATTCAAATATTTTACAATGGATTAGTAGGATCACTGAGATCTATTATATATGTTGTTGCGGGTGGTTCATTAATGTCAAAACCTTTTGATGAAGCATATTCTTTAATTGAAGAAATGACTACTAATAATTTTCAATGTCCTTTGAAAGGGTATATCCTAAGAGAGTAGCTAGTATTCATGATTCTGATGCAATGTCTATTTTGGTAACTCAAATTGCTGCTATTTTTAAAAAGATTGATCAAATGGAAATGAATTATTCTCAAGTACCCCTAGTATTATAGGAGAATTCATTAGGATGGATTATTGATACTCAATCATCTTATGAAACTTTAAATGCTATAAATAATCAAAATAACAATCTCTATTCTAAAAAATTTAACCCTGGTTGGAAAAATCACCCTAATTTTAGTTGGAATAATTATAATAATTCGGTGAATCCATCCAAAAATCTAAACAATCAATGAAATCCTAATTTTTGACCTTATTATCCTTCGGGGTTTAACTCCAACCCTAATCGACAAGTTAAGGAAAAGAAGTTAACGATGGAAGAAGTAATGTTGAATATGGGAAATCAAATACAGAATCAAGGGGCTACTATTAGAAATTTTGAAAATCATTCAGGACATATTGCTACTGCACTTAGTAATAGACCTTCTGGAATTCTTCCAAGTACTTTTGAAGTTAATTCAAAAGATCAAATAAAGAGCAAACTAAAGCTATTCAATTACGAAGTGGAAAATAAGTTGAAACAAGGATCCAAAGAGAAACTGAAGCTGATGAAAAAAAGGAAGAAATGGAAATTGATCACAGGAAAATAAACAAACTAGAACCTTATAGAAAAATCATTCCCTTCATTTCCTCAAAGACTGAAACAGAAGAATAAAGATAAACAATTTACAAAAATTTTTGAAATCCTTAAGAACTTAACCATAAATATTCATTTTGTTGAAGCTTTGGAACAAATGCCAAGTTATGCTAAATTTATGAAGGATGTATTAAACAGCAGATCATGAAACTGTTGCACTCAGTGAAAAGTGTAGTGTTATTATTCAAAAAAAAGCCTCCTGAAAAATTAAAAGATCCTGGTAGTTTTACTATACCTTGTGCAATTGGAGAAAAGTTTTACGGAAAAGCTTTATGTGAATTAGGAGAGAGTATCAAACTTATGCCTTTATCAATTCTTAAATGTTTAGATTTGGGATAAATTTCCCCTGCTACTATAACTCTTCAGTTAGCTGATCGATCAATAACTTATCTAAAAGGAGTTATAGAAGATGTTCTAGTAAAAGTGAATAAATTTATTTTCGCTGTAGACTTTATAGTATTGGATATGGATGAAGATAAAGAGATTCCAATTATTTTAGGGAGACCATTTCCTGCAACAGGGAGCTGTAATAGATGTGTGAAAAGGAGATTTAATGATGAGAGTTAATGATCAAAAAGTGAAATTTAATATAACAAAAGCTATGAAATATCTTGTAATTGAAAAAGATAATGAATGTTTCAGGATAGAAGTAGTTGATTATCTAAGTAATGAGCAATTTAAGAATGAATTGGAAGATAAATTAAAGCAAGGAGAAATTTTTTATACTGAAAATGAAGTAAAAGAAGAAGATTTAGATTATGTTCAGGCCAAATTTGAAGCATTAGACTTGCTGGAAAATGATAGTAAAAATCTTTTTCCTTCAACTATTAAACCACCTGAACTTGAATTAAGGATATTATCTGCCCATTTAAAATATGTATTTTTAGGAGAGTTATCTACATTGCTTGTTATTATATCTTCTGAGTTAATTGAAATTCAGGAACAAAAGTTGATAGAGATGTTGAAAAATTATAAAAAGGCTTTTGGATGGAATTTAGCAGATATTAAAGGAATTAGTCCTTCAATTTGCATGCACAGAATTTTATTAGATGAATAGAATGAACCTAAAGTGGATCCTCAAATAGATTAAACCCAATAATGAAAGAAGTTGTTAAAAAAGAGATTTTAAAGTGGTTAGATGCTGGAATTATATATTCTATTTCAGACAGTACTTGGGTAAGCCCAATTCATTGTGTTCTAAAGAAAGGAGGAGTGACTGTTGAAGAAAATGAGAAAAATGAATTAATACCAATAAGATAAGTAATTGGTTGGCGAATTTGTATTGACTATAGAAAACTAAATATGGCCATCAGAAAAGATCATTTTCCTTTGGCATTTCTAGATCAAATGTTGGATAGATTGGCTGGGAACAAATAATATTGCTTTTTAGATGGATATACCGGATATTATCAAATTCCAATTGCTTCAGAGGATCAAGAGAAAAGAATGTTTATATGCCCATATGGAATATTTACTTTTCGTAGAATGCCTTTTGGACTATGCAATGCACCTGCAACATTTTAGAGATGTATGATGTCAATTTTTAGCAATTTTATAGAGCATGGAATGGAAGTGTTTATGGTTAATTTTTCTGTATTTGGGACTTCGTTTGAGATATGTCTTAATAATTTAAAAAAAGTTCCGGAGATATGTGAAATAATCAACCTAGTCTTAAATTGAGAAAAATGTCAATTTATGGTTGCAAGAGGTATTGCTCTTAGGCATAAAATTTTTAAAAAAGGCATGGAAGTAGATCCTGCAAAAATCCAAGTTATAAAAGAAGTACCACCTCCTAATAATGTTAAAGGGGTAACAAGTTTTCTAGGATATGCTGGTTTCTACAAGCGCTACATAAAAAAATTTTCAAAAATAACTAGACCCCTATGCTAACTTTTAGAAAAAGATATGAAATTTGATTTTAATGAGGAATGCATAAAAATATTTGATGGATACTTCTATTGCAAGAGTTTGATTTTACTGTAATAGATAGAAACAAAAATGATAATCAAATAGCTCATCATTTGTCTAGAATAGAACTAAAAATATTAACTAATTTTTCAAATAAAATTTTAGAAAATTTTCCCGATGAACATTTATATAGTATTGATGAAATGGATGTACCGTGGTATGCTGATATAGTAAACTATATTATAATTGACATTCTACCACATGATATCAAGAATCCACAATTAAAGAAATTTATCTATGATTTGAAAGACTATTTTTGGGATGACCCATATTTATATAAATAATGTAAAGATTAATTATTAGGTGATGTGTACCTTATGAAGAAACTCAACAGATAATTGAAAGATGCCATGATTCTAAATTTGAAAGACATTTTAGAATAAATAGAACTGCATATAAAACTTTGCAAGCTGGATTTTATTGGCCTACTATTTTTAGAGATGTTAATGAAAATATTAAAACATGCGATAGATGTTAAAGAGTAGGAAATATTTCCAGAAGAGACGAAATGCCTCTAAATTACACATTGGAAGTTGAAACTTTTGATGTGTGGGGATTAGACTTTATGAGACCATTTATACCTTCATTTGAAAATTTATATATATTACTTGTTGTTCATTATATGTTTAAGTGAATTGAAGCTATTACTATGCCTACATGTGACGCTCGGAGTGTTTCTAAATTTTTAATTAAAAATATTTTTACTAGATATGGAATGCTGAGAGTAATCATTACTGATGGAGAATCTCATTTCAAGAATAAGAGAATCAAAAAATTAATCAAAAAATATGATAAAATGCATAGATTCTCTACTACTTATCATCCTCAAATTAGTGGTCTAACATAAATATCTAATCGTGAAATTAAACGCATTTTTGAAAAAGCTATAAATCCTTATAAATTGGATTGGCCTGCTAGACTAGATACTGCATTATGGGCATACAGAACTGCTTATAAAACTCTCATAGGAATGTCCCCATAAAGATTGATTTTGGGAAAAACATGTCATTTACCAGTAGAATTGGAACATAAAGCATTTTGGGCTATTAAATAATTTAATTTTAATTTAAAGGATGCTGGTGAGAAAAGGTTTTTTCAACTCAATAAACTTGAGGAGATTAGAAATGAAGCATATGATAATGCGAAAATATATAAAGAGAAAATGAAAATATGACATGATCGAAAGATTGTTAAGAAGAAATTTAAACCTAGACAAGAAGTTCTACTATATAATACAAGATTGAGATTATTTGCAGGAAAACTAAAATCCAGATTGTTATGACTATTTAAAGTGATTAAGTTCTATCATTATAGAACTGTTGTTATTAAAGATCCTTACACTGGAAAGATATTTAAAGTTAATGAGCATCGTTTGAAACATTATTATGAAGAGCACATACCTCAATTTAAAGAATTTTTAATGTTAAGTCAGCCCAACTAAACAAATGGTATGTCGGGCTGACAATGTTAAACCAAGCGCTTTGTGGGAGGTAACCCACACTTATATTGTCATGTATTACTATTTAGTTTATTAAGTGTCTTATATATTAATAGATAATAATCCTACACAATTGTATTTATTATAAACTAAATTAAATATTGATATTGGAGGAAAATTTGGAATCAAATTGAATAAAAAAATGAAAATCACAATTTTGGCCACCGGCGCCGACAACACCCTAGATAACGAACATCAGCGCCGACAGTGCCAATAGGGAGCTCCGAAGACGCTGAGTACGGTTGGACGATTTTAGATGACTTTTGGTAGGTTTTGGCGCAATTTCACTTCATATTAACCTTCAGAATAGTTTAAAAAGGCCTAGAAACATCCTTCGACGCCTAGTAACTTCCTATTTTTGGATTCCATGGCTTCCAATTCCAGAAATACTTTGAGGAATGTAGTTTTTAACAAAAGAAAGTTTATTAGTTTTGACGTGCAGCGATAATACGATAAAGTTATTATGAAGAGGAGATTGATCAAAGAAATAGGACTTTTTAGTCATGGAGTGATCAATCCTACTAGTCCGATTGATAAAATCATTCTGCAAAGGCGTTGGGAAGTTCTGTGTTACACTACATCTGCGGTTGTCATACATGTGGTGAAAGAGTTTTATGCAAACTTATATGGAATTACTCAAGGTGTTGTCTTCATATGAGGTAAGGCTGTACCTTTTACTCCTGCAAGGATTAATGAATTGTATATGATAGATAACATTCCAATCTGTCATTATACAAATTTCATTCCTACACGAGATTTGGTGCAAGAAGTGCAAAATCTTCTGACGGATGAAAGTGATATGTGGGAGATACGAGACAAATGATATGTTAGTTTCTCCACTTCATTACTTAATCCAATTTTGAAGCAATGACATTTTTTTATTGCTGCAAAATTACTCCCTACTATGAAAATTAGTAGACTCACCAAAGAATGTGCTATTTTAAATTACTGCATTCAAATGGAAAAACTCATTGATATAAGTTCTATTATATTTAAATCTATTATGGGTATTCTTATTAATGGAACAATTTATGGACTTGGGTATCCATCTACCATCTTTTTGATTTGCAGTCAAGCCCAAGTTCCATATGAAAGTTGGGAAAAGACTTTTTTACCTTGGGAGCCCATGAATCCTATAGATGAGAATTATTGTGGAAATGGAAATGAAGTATTAGAAGCCATCATAGATCAATCTTCACGTGTTTGAACTCCAATAATACCAACCAACAATTGGAAGTTCGCTTGCTTTGGAAAAGAAATTGAAGAAAATTGAAAGGGAACTCCAGAGTATTATGATTACAGCAGGAGATCTTAAATACCTATTTGATCACCTATATTGGAGAATGAAAGAAAATTTTGATCACACTGGAACTTTTGAAGCAGAATTAATTTAGATGTTTAAATAAAATGGTTGGATCGAAGAAAATTTGACTGATCGATTCCCGTACCGATCCTTCTATAACTTATATGTTCATTATCAATTTATGGGAGATATCAGAGGAGGAGAAATCACTGAAGAAGAGGCGTAATAATTGAAGACTTTAAATTCTCTATCTATTTTAGAACATTATATATATTTAGTGTAATTGTGTGGATTTAATTTGGTTTGGTTTATTTTTTTTTTGCTTTAAAATTCTGAACTTTTATTGTGTGTATAATTTTGTGACAGCGTTTAGTGTTGTGGCATAATTTCCACGCTGATTTATAATTAGTTTGTTTACTATGTGTGATTGTGTAATTAAAAAAAATCATGTTTGTAAAAAGTGTACTTTCATATATAAAAGTTAGTTTGTTGTTGTTTGTGAAAATTTGTGTTGATGAAATGTTCTGTTTTGTGAATTATTGTTAGATAAAAATTTGTGTTTAAAATATTAAAAATTTTGCAGTAAATCGATAAAAAATTGAAAATTAAAAAAAATCAAAATATGAAATTTTCTGGCCTTCAGCGCCGACGGCGCCCTCGACCCGACAACAGACCCCTAAAAATTTACAATTTTTACTGCAACCATCATTTTTATGCTTAAGCCATCTTCAACCTTGGGTTTAGGCGGCTAGGGCTTGATTGTGGCCGGACTTGAGGCAATTTAGAGGCTAAAAGACTTCGGATTTAATCTTTTCTAAGTAAGAGCTACACTTTAAACCAAAAATTTTTTATTTTCACCAAGGATTTATCTCACATTGCATGGATCCAAAAATATGGAAATTTTTTGAGAAATTTTTTAGAAAATCCTTTGAGTGATGAACTCTTATATAGTGATTTGAAGTTTAAAATTTTTTACATTTTTATTTTTGGAATTTTAGAATTTATTCACATTTTTTAAAATTTTCTAGATTTTCTATGACACCTAGATCAAGCAAAAGAAAAATATAATATGAAAAACAAAAATTTGTTAGTTTCAAAGTGAGTGCTCGATTTCATAGTTTGCAAGAAAATAAAAAAGTATTTCAGGACCAAGGTTTAAAAAATTCAGGAGGAGAAGTTGAACGTTTGATTATTGCTCGGCAATGGGAAAACTTCTACTATTTTCCTGCCGGTGGCTGGGATTATAATGGAATTTTACGCTAACCTTCCTAAAGCTTCTGATGATTATGCATTTGTTCGTGGAAAAAGGGTAGAATTTACTTCAAACAAAATAAATGAGTTTTATTCTGTAGAAGATGTGTATAGATGCCAGTATCATTCTTTTTCTGTTACAGATCAGGCTTTAGACGAAATTATTTCTTTTCTGACTAGTAAGAAAGGGGCTTAGAAAACAAAAAAATGGAGTTAAAGTTAAATTTCCCCGTACTTGTTTAAATGTAGTATCTAAGGCCTGACATTATTTTATTTCTGGAAGAGTGATTCTGATGAACCATCATAATGAGGTGACCAAAGATAAAGCCATCTTGAACTACTGTATTCAACAAGTTATGGACATAAATGTGGGCTATAATATTTATATGAACACTCGATCTATTGCTCTGGGAGAGACTTCTGGTGGATTGGTTCACCCTGCTCTTATTTACACACTTTATGAGCAGGCAAGAGTTGATGTTAGACCTAATGAGGAGAGGATTGAGCCTCAGAGACCTATTGAGCCTGCTAACATCAAGACATATGAATCTCATGTTGACTGGAGATCTAGCAGTAAGGCTAGAGATATTCCTTCTACTTCTAGGGATATTCCTTCTACCTCTCATGGACGTACTTCTAGTGACCTCAACAACAGAAAACTTTTGGATCAGATGATGATATAACAGGGAGATATTTTGAGGATGGATTATATGATGCATAATATGGAAGCCAAAAATGCTCACACTGATGATTTGATTCGGTAAAAATTTGAGTATGATGTTGCTTATGATGATGATTTAGTTAGATACCTGAGGGGAGAACATTCAATTTTGTTCCCTGTTCACCGTGTGTTTACTCCATATTAGCAGCAGAAGTTGGATGTAGATGAAGACGGAGATGATATTAATTAGTGATCTTTTTGTTTGTTTGTTTGTGTTTGTACTGTGTGATTGTATTGTTTGTGTTGTGATGTTGTTTAGGCTTTGTTTATTATGTTATGTGAAACTGTAATGTAGAAGACTATTTTCATTTTTAGAATTTAGTTTAGTTCTGTTGTTATTTTTAGCACTTTGTTATGTTTTGTGATTAGCTCTTTCTTAGCAAATTTTATATGTATTATGTGCAGTTTAATGTTTTTAGCCTTGTAGTTTTCATTTTAGCACCTGTAATATTAAGTAGTCTTGAAATGTCATTCACTTAGATATCTTATAACATCAATTCTAAAACATTCATCATCTTTACCTTTTGCATGGTATTTCATTGATTTTGAAATGTTAAAAGTAACAGTTNCACACTTCAGAGTGCATAAATAACATTGACTAATTCAGAGTTCGATCCCTAATTTTGCGGTTAGTTTGGGAAGATATGCTGCCACTCTAGAGCTCTCACTACTCCCTTACCTAAGGGCTAGCAAGCTCGCATCTGTTTTCAATCAACTAGACCAAATTGAGGATTTTAATCTGTTATCATAAAATCTCCAATTCTACATCAACAAAGTATATTTCCCTATTTATTTTAACTCAACTTCATGGATGACAACTTCTTCTATGAAATTAAATTTTATTCTCCCTATGTTGTGGAAATCATAATCCTTTTGGAATTTATGTTTCTCAACACATTTTAACAATTCAATTGGTCAGATCGGAAAGTAAATGAAGATCAGAGTTCAAATCATCACAAATTATTGACATTTAAAACTATTTTAAACAAAATCAATTCTTCATAAAACCATATCTCAAAGTAGGGAGAAGGATAAAGAAGACTAGTGAGAAATCATGAGAAGAATATGATAAAATATAGATTTCATATATAAAAACAAGTTTACAATACAAAAGAAATAAAAACACAACTTATCTCACAATCCTTCCTAATCAAATCCCTAGAAGTTCTCTTCATGTCTTTCTCTCTTCACAAACGCTCTCAATTCTCTTTTAGAACTGTAATGAAGAAGAAATCTCTCACCTTCCCTCTCCTCTTACAATCACTGAAGAAAAATCTCCAAGCCCTTGACTTTTTCTCTCTCAAACTCTCTTGACTTCTCTTACACGCCACACTCATACACTCTCTAAAACCTCTATTTTATTAAAGGCTGCCTCCCTCTAAAAAAAAGTCAAAATTCTCTCCAAAAATCTATTTAAAAGTCAACCCTTTTGAATTCAAAAGACATGTCCATTGATCTAAGAGAGATATTCCTTCATAAAAGAACCTTCCAAAGTTAATAGATGCAATGAATCACTCTAAGGGGTGGTTAGAACAAGCGTCCCTTTCAAAATTCATGCAAAATTAGTCCCATACCGCCTTAAACCCCAAAAAGTTGTCTCTAGCACATCAGGCACCAGCTTGCTTAAGACCGCGTTGTTCTGGGTTTTGGCGCTTCAGGCTCCAAATCTGGCGTAGATGGCACCGACTCTCTCTCAAATGGCGCTTTTGGAGCCAATCTAGTGCATCAGGCGCCAACTCTCTGTAAAATGGTGCTTCTGGCGTCAATCTAGCGCATCAGGCGTCAGAATTCCCAAAATCCACTATTTTGGCTCCAAATTTTATCCTTTTTGCTACTTTTGCTCCAAATACCTAAAATTTATATGCCTGCAACAAAAAGATGGAAATACCCTTCTTTAAAGTGCAATATCACCAAAAATAAGCATGAAATGTATACTTAAAACAATATATTATTTTGGTGTATCACTGCACTGCTTCCCCCTTGGTTGTTGAGGCTGATGCTCTAGTGTTTGGTTTATAGATTTCTAAAAAGTTTGGTTGGAAACATATTGTTATTGACATTGATTCTTTAATTCTTTAGAAGTGTTTTAGGTATAAAATTGATTATCATTGGAGAATTAATCTTCAAATGAAGAGAATTGAAGCCTTAGCAAGGAATTTAGATATTTGTTGGTCACATATTAAACGAGATGGTAATATGGTGGCTCATTGGCTTGCTATGGTTGGATCCAATCTGCACTCTACTCTTATTTCAAAGGTGTTTCCCAATGCCTTATTACTGCATAACTGTGGGTCGGGTCAGGGTGATAGGCTAGATGCCTTACCAATTTGGTCTAATGTTGGAACTAAGGGTCCCTGGTTAGCCTGCAGGTGAAGGCATAGTGAGAATTTTAGAGTGAGAGCTAATATCTTTCCAACCTAACCACACAAGATGGAACTAAATTTAGATTAGCTAATGTTCTTTATGCACTTGAGAGAGGGTAAAGAATATATATACTTCTATTTGTCACTGGTAACATTATATTTTAAGCATTTCATTCCTGCACATTATCTAGGTCATTGCACTACTAGAGTAGTCTTTATCATCTCAAAATTCTCTGAACCAATTTATCCAAATAAGTTATCTTTAGATTTAAGATTTTTATTTAGGAATAGTTATTAGACAAAACCACTTTAATCGATATTCTAAACTAAGATTTTATAGTAGTTGACTAGAACTTATCCTAAGGGATTTCTTACCTCACTTCTCTGTAAGATCGATACTATGGTTTTAAATAAAGTCCTATATTACTTGAAACGATACATATAGTTTATTAGTACCCCTAGTGTGTAAATTATTAATAAAAAAGTCTTAAATTTATAACATACACATTTTGCACACTAACTGCTAAATATAAATTGGGCGAAGTTTTTTGCCATCTTTTGGAAGTTAAGTTGCAACGTAATTACGAGTTGGATTAAATTTTTGACATCGTTGCTGAGGAAGCTTCTATGAGAACTTTTGGAGAATTTCTAGTTGAACTAAAAAGACTTGGATTTAGGAATTGTAGTGTTAATATCTAGGGTGTTTTATTATTATGTGTTTATTTTATAAAAAAACAATATATATATATATANATCTGATTAGAATTGACCTTCAAACTTCGAAGCTCCTTTCCTTTCCCGAGGTCTTGTCCTTTTTCTTTATAATTCTTTTTCTTCTTAGCTTTCTGGATTTACCACTCTGACTCCATCTCTTTATTCGTGTCTTCTACTAGTTTCTGACAAGGGGGTTCCACCACTGGATTCATCACATTTCTAGGAGGAGGGGAGGTAAACACTTCCCCCACTGACTCAGCCTTTGGATGGATCTCTATTTCCTTATCATTTGTAGTTATTTGGCCAACTGCTTTGCTGCCACCTCTCACTATCTTCTCCACACAGTGAGGGTCCATTTGAGTGGGGGGCTTCTCATTCCCTTCAGCATACACTGTCTTCTTTTGCACTTCTATATTCCCAGTTTCCTGGATTATGTTAGTGGCATCCTCCAACTCCAGCTGAGGTTGGTGGTGAGTTCTTCTAATGGGGGGTTTCAATCTGTAGCATCTCTCCCTATTATGTCCAAACATTTTGCAATGTTGGCAGTAGTGTGGTCTTTGCTCCATGATGACTTCTTGCCAAAAACCTCTCTGAGTGTCCCCAATCCATATTCTCTTAACATTAAGGAGAGTCACATCTCTTTCCACTAAGATTCTTGCACTGGCTGGTCTTGCCTTGTTAAAAGCAGCAGCATCAACCTTCAAAGGTGTACCCAAGGTGCACCCTATATTGAACAAAGCATTCATTTTAAATAAATGCAAAGGCAGCTTA
>JXCR01132755.1:42895-83928 GCA_002079205.1 Phalaenopsis hybrid cultivar
TTAGGTAGCTTAAACCAAATAGGCACTGTGGGAGGTTCTTGTGATGGATCATAATCATGTGACCATTTTAAGATTTTCATTTCTGTTCCAGCAATTATGATGGATTGCTTTGCAAAAATTCTGGCATAATCCTCCTCTTTAGTCAGTTGGATTAGGAGGTGTCTACCATCCAACAGCCCTAGCTTCCATTCTGAAATCTTCAGGGATTCAAAGTATTTTCTGACTAACTCCATCTTTGGATGTCCCAATCTAAATTTACCAATTAGAGTGAACTGAACCTCCAACTTTAATTCAGCAAGCTCATTTTCAGAAAAAAAAAGCAACAGGTTCCCCATCTTTAATACCCACAGGGTGAATGCAGGCAGCAGATCCTCTTCCAGCAACAGTGTTATGAAAGTCCTGAGGGAAGACAAGTAAATCAGGATCCAGAAAAGGGGAGGGAGGATTACCCACCACTCCAGCATAGGTGGTTTTGGTCCATTGCAAGTTAGTTTCCAAATCAATAGGGGTGTTCATGATTCACCAGACAAGGGCCCCAAAACAAGGATACAGGCCAAAACAAACACCAGCAAGGGAGGTAAAGAAAAGCAGACAGCTACTACCCAAGAAAGAGAACTTCCCAAAGGCAGTAAACCACAGCTTCCAAGCAAGTTAAAAGTTCACCAAGTAAAGACAGCAGAATAAGCAGAGGAGCTTGAACTGCCCAATGAAATAGTAAAACAACAAGAACCTCAACAACCCCCGCAAGTCCACCAAGAACAAAACAGAAAATTCCAACACAGTAAAAAGAGCTTCTTCAAGAACCAACCAGCACCAAGAACAAGCTTCCCAGCAACACCAGTCAGCTCCATTACTGCCAAAACCCTAGCAGAGCTCTGCNGTACAAAAATAACATTGACTAATCCAGAGTTTGATCCCTAATTCTGTGGTTAGTTTGGGAGGATACACTGCCACTCTAGAGCTCTCACTGCTCCCTCACCTAAGGGCTAACAATCTCACATATGTTTTCAATCAACTATACCAAATTGGGTATTTAATCTGTTATCATAAAATCTCCAATTCTGCATCCAAAAAAGTATATTTCCCTATTTATTTGCACTCAACTCCATGGATGACAACCTCTCACATGAAATCAAATTTGATTATCCCTATGTTGTAGAAAACATAGTCTTTTGGAATATATGTTTCTCAACACATTTTAAGAATTCAATTGGTCAGATCAGAAAGTAAATGAAAATTAGAGATCACAAATTATTGACATTTAAAACTATATTAAACAAAATCAATTCTTCATAAAATCATATCTCAAAATAGGGAGAAGGATAAAGAAGACTACTGAGAAATCTTGAGAAGGATACGATAAAATACAGATTTCATATATAAAAACAAGTTTACAATACAAAAGAAATAAAAACACACAACTTATCTCACAATCCTTCCCAGTCAAATCCCTAGAAGTTCTCTTCAAGACTTTCTCTCTTCACAAATGCTCTCAATTCTCTCTTAGAAGTGTAATGAAGAAGAAATCTCTCACCTTCCCTCTCCTCTTACATTGAAGAAAAATCTCCAAGCCCTTGACTTTCTCTCTCTCAACCTCTCTTGACACCTCTTACACGCCACACTCACACACTCTCCAAAACCTCTATTTTATTAAAGGCTGCCTCCCTCCAAAAAAAATTCAAAATTCTCTCCAAAATTCTATCTAAAAGTCAACCCTTTTGAATTCAAAAGACATGTCCAATGATCCAAGAGAGATATCCCTTCATAAAAGAACCTGACAAAGTGAATAGATGCAATGAATCACTCCAAGGGATGTTCAGAATAAGTGTCCCTTTTAAAATTCACGCAAAATTAGCCCCACATCACCTTAAACCGCAAAAAGTTATCTCTAGGCACTAGCTTGCTTAAGACAGCGTTATTTTGGGTTTTGGCGCTTCAGGCTCCAAATCTGGCATAGATGGCACCGAATCTCTGTCAAATGTGCTTATGGAGCCAATCCAGTGCATCAGGCGCCAACTCTCTGTAAAATGGTGCTTCTGGCGCCAATCTAGCTCATTAGACACCAGAAATCCCAAAATTCACTATTTTGGCTCCAAATTTTATCTTTTTTGCTACTTTTGTTCCAAATGCCTAAAATGTATATACCTACAACAAAAACATGGAAATACCCTTCTTTAAAGTGAAATATCACCAAAAATAAGCATGAGATGTATACTTAAAATAATATATTATTTTGGTGTATCGCTGCACTGCTTCCCCTTGGTTGTTGAGGCTGATACTCTAGTGTTTGGTTTACAGATTTCTAAGAAGTTTGGCTGGAATCATATTGTTATTGACATTTATTCTTTAATTCTTTGGAAGTGTTTTAGGTATAAAATTGAGTATCATTGGAGCATTAATCTTCAAATGAAGAGAATTGAAGTCTTAGCAAGGAATTTAGATATTTGTTGGTCACATATTAAACGAGATTGTAATATGGTGGCTCATTGGCTTGCTATGGTTGGATCTAATCTGCACTCTACTCTTATTTTAAAGGTGTTTCCAATGCTTTATTACTGCATAACTGTGGGTCGGGTCGGGGTGATAGGCTAGATCCCTTACCAATTTGGTCTAATGCTGGAACTAAGGGTCCCTGGTTAGCCTGGAGGTGAAGGCATAGTGGGAATTCTAAAGTGATAGCTAATATCTTTCCAGCCTAACCACACAAGATGGAACTAACTCTAGATTAGCTAATATTCTATATGCACTAGAGAGAGGGTGAAGAATAGATATACTCCTATTTGTCTCTAGTAACATTATATTTTAAGCATTTCATTCCTGCACATTATCTAGGTCATTGCACTAGTAGAGTAGTCCTTATCATCTCAAAATTCTCTAAACCAATTTATCCAGACATGTTATCTTTAGATTTAAGATTTTTATTTAGGAATAGTTATTAGAAAAACCACTTTAATCAATTATCTAAACTAAGATTTTATAGTAGTAGACTAGAACTTATCCTAAGGGATTTCTTACCTCGCTTCTCTTTAGAATCCATACTATGGTTCTAAATAAAGCCCTATATTACTTGAAACGATACATATACTTCTGTAGTATCCCTAGTGTGCAAATTATTAATAAAAAAGTCTTAAATTTATAACATACTGATTTTGCAAACTAGCTGCTAAATATAAATTGGGTGAAGTTTTTTGCCATCTTTTGGAAGTTAAGTTACTGCATAATTGCGAGTTGGATTAAGTTTTTGGCACCTTTGCTCATGAAGCTACTATGAGAACTTTAGGAGAATTTTTAGTTGAACTTAAAATACTTGGATTTAGGAATTGTAGTGTTAATATCTAGTGTGTTTTATTATTATGTTTTTATTTTATAAAAAAACTATATATATATATATATATATATATANAAGAAAAAAATATAAGAAAACTTAAAATACCAAAATATTTTTTTATTGTATAACGTGATATCTATCATATTAGTTAAGTCTTTAGATTTGCATGCATAGTTCAAGAGCTATAGACCTTGAATCATACTTCTCAGAAATAAAGAGAACTTCTAGGAGGATTAGAAAATATAAAAGATTTTCAGAAGCTATCGTAGAAATGATGAATTATTATGAAGATGAAATACTGATTATTTTAACTTCTCAAATTGCAGATATTTTAAGAAAATTAGATCATTATGCAATGTGTCAACCTCATGAACCGCTAGTCATTCAAGAAAATTCATTTAGAAAAATAGTTGACACTAACTCTTTTGGAAATATTGATGACATAGATGATCACTTAAATAACCCTTATTTTAATTACGACAACTCAGGTTGGGAGAATCCTTCCAACTTTAACTAGAATAACAATTTTGAAGGAAGAAACCAATCATGGGACTATAATCAAGATGATATTTTAGGTAATTAGAATAATTAGGATAACTATAACTTTGGACCTTCTTTTCCTTCTAAATTTAACTCTAACCTACCATATGTAAAGAAGGAAATGTCTTTAGAAGAGGTTGTTTATGGAATGGAAAATCAGATGAAAAGTCAAAGGGCTGCTATAAGGAATATAGAAAACTGACTGGGGCTGATTTTTTACTCAATTAATATTAATCCTCCATATATTTTACCTAGTGATCCTAAGATAAACCCTAAGGAGAAAAATGATGAGCAAGATAAAGATATCGAGCAAAGAGTTAGATGAGAATTGGGGGATATTTTTTAAAAGAACTTTGAGTTAAGAAATGAAAATAAGGAGATTGAAAGGCAAATTGAAGAAATTCATAAGGAATCAAAAAACCTATTTCCTCAACTAAGATAATTACGGAAAGATCACCTCCATTATTTACTCAATACCAATTGAAAAAATTAGAAGATAGCCTGAGACAGAAGAATATCATAGTGGAATTTGATCTAGAATCTAAATCATCTAGGGAGAATCTAACTAAAAATTTAAGAGACCTAGAATTATCATGTAGAGAACCATCTCATATAAATTTAAATGATGATATTAATATGCAAATTGAGAATTCCAATACAAGAATATTGGATCTAGAAAGAAACTCCAAGAAGAATAATTGGAATCAATTTGTGAAGTTGAAAAAAAATTAAAATTTAAGGATTTATTAGGAATCCTAAAATCTAAAAAAAGATTTGGCGATTGATTGGTGTTTACTTAAATGGAAATTTGATCTGGGAGGGAATCCTTTATCAGACTAGGGATGTTAAACTAAGTGCTTAGTGGGAGGCAACCCATGGTTCTCAGTGTGGTTTGATTTAGTATGTTTGTGAGTTTTGATTGTTTGTATTGTATTATATTTGCTTTTATGTGGATTGATCAGTTTGAATTATGTTGTAGATATTTGGATTAGTAGATTATTTTGATCTTTTTGTATCATGAGGAGATGATTCCAAAATTTCTATGTGACTGAACTTATGTTTGTTCTCTCTCTGGTAATAGTGGATTAACAAGTATATTATAACTCAGATATAAACCAGACTTGAGGATTAACTAGAGACGTTATGAGTTTGGACATAGAACAGGTCCATATAAATTTTGTTACTTCCTTTATCTAATCTTATTTTCTTCAATTTGGTTCCATAAACCGGTTGAAGAAAAATTGAAGGATGATCTTCCGCTATGCTTCATAATTGTTTGAGGTGCATACTTAAAGGGATAAGGTGATGCATGAAGTTGATGCTCGCGAGCCAAGAAATCAGGGATAATCATGTCAATGGAATTAGACTCTATAAAGCTTTTAAAAATACCAAATTAATTAGTGAAGTGATAGCATTAGAAAATTAGAAGTTAGAAATTAAGGTGTGATGATATGGAGGAAGAATTGATCTCATTAATGTATTAATGTTTGTGTTTGTATTTATGTTTGTTTGTGTTACAACTTTATAAAGAACTTGAAGAACATTTTTATTCCTATGTTAATACAAATTATGCTAGTTTTGACTTTTGTTTAGTCAATTTCATTCTGGCATGTTTAGTTTGGATTTACATTCTACTACATGTTTTCTATCCTAATTAATAATTGTAGATGTTTTTATAGACATTTATGGTAGATAGAATTTTTAAATTATTTTTCTTCCTACTTATGTTTTAAGTGCTTAATGTTATATATGTTTAAAATCAAGTTTGGGAGGAAGAAAAATCATTTTAAAACTCACTTTATTTGTACTCAGTAGCCCGTATTTAATTTGATATCACTTTTTAAAATAACATGTGGTATGTGGTGATACTGGACTTTTGATTTTTAGAAATGATATAGAGCAACTTAGTAGAAAAGTTAGCAATAAGGATGAAACTAAAGTTAAGATATTTAGTACAAAAAATTAGGGAAATGATTTTACTGTTTATGGTAGGAAAAATTGAATTTTTGAAAATTAAAGATTTTTAGAATAATAATTTTTATAGAATTTAGATTCTATGAAAATTCATTTTTAAAAACTAATACTATATTTTAAGTTAAGGAAAGAAAATAAGTTTTAAACTTTAGAAAAGGGATAGTGAAATTCAAAATCATTAAAGGCCTATCCGAATATAGTAATCCTCACCTAAAAAAAATAAGGATTAGAAAGATCCTAAAAGAAAAAAAAAAGGGAAAAGCAAAGTATGAAAAAGGGAGGAGAAGCTTGAGGAATAGGACCTAATTAAAAATTAATTTCACTTAAACTTTCTAAGGAAGAAAACTTAAAATCAATCCTATGCTTAATATACGAAAGTATTAGTAAAATTTTTTTCCAATATAGAATTCATAAATTCATAAATTAATATTTTTTCAAAAAATCCTAATTTTGGAAAATTTTTAATTAAGTCTGAATTGAAAAGAAAATCAATATTCCTAAATTTAATACTAAAAGTTCTGGTACCTTACATATCATCCACTTTACCAAAAATTCTTCTAAGTTAGACTATAACATTTCTAAAATAAGATTTTAGGTCGTTTAAAAAGAAACCCACAACCACAAGTTAACAATTTTAATTTTAAAAGTTATAGTGTTACTTGAGAGACAAATAACATTTATGTTTGGGAGATTTTGATATGCCCAAAAATTACTTACTTTTTCATATTAATTTTTATGAATATTTTTAATGATAATTTACTTTAAATAAAGTTATTTTGAATGCTTTTAGCTTCAGGTGTACGAAATGGACTTTTGGAAAAAATGAAGCAAAAACTGTGCAATCTGGAGTCAAAACGAGCAGGAAAGAAAGTTTGACCTAGCATATTTCAATATGTCTTTCTATTCTTAATCACCTCTATATATGTCACATGTTTTTGAATGAAATTACACTTTAAATAAAATTTATATTCATTATCTTGTAGGTATAACAATTTGGAGTTAAACGGAGCAAGAATGGGGCGAATCGGAGCTGAAATAGAGAAAAACGGGGCAAAACGGTAAAGTTGCTGCTGGGTGGAATCTAAGCACCAAAAACTAACTCCTAAGTTCCAGAAAATAGAGAAGAAGGTGCCTAGGTGCCCGAGACTGGCTCCTATGCGATATAAACAGTTAAGGGGCAGGTTTTGGGCGATTTCTGGCTATTTTGAGATGTTCTAGAAGATTCAAAACAATTTGCACACCCCATGGAGTAGTTCAAAGAATCTAAACACTTGGAAAGGATTTTAGATGAAGTTGTGTGTCTCTTGGAGTGATGAGGTATGTCTCTTGGAGTGAAGAGGTGTGTCTCTTGGAAAAAAAAAGGTGATTGGCTTCTCTTTAAAAAGGGGGGTTGGCATCTCTCATAGAGGAGGGATTTTGGAGAGAGATTTAGCGTGAGCGTAGAGAGGAGATGGAGATGTAGATTTCTATCATGTCTAGAGAGATTGTTGAGGTATTTTGAGAGATATGTATTGTTAGTAGTATTTTGGTTGGAGGAGTTGCCCGTTGGAAGCTGTAGGTTTCCCGCTTCGGAAGGACATTCTAATTTATATATATATATATATATATATATATATATATATATATATATATATATATATATATATATATNAAATCAAACCCATATTTTTCATAGTTTAAATGAAAGAGCAATATACATCAAAACCTTGTATCTATCCCAAAGAATAAATAGAAGACTTGAGGATGAGGCTAGATCAAATAAACTAAGAAATGTATGACGTTTGTTTGGTCTGTGAAACCGTTTTATTTTCTGACAAATTCCCCTATTTAATATAAGAAATAAATAGGTTTTATATTAAGTTGGGTTCAGACGAGCTTCCTATAACGGCAAGCCCCTATAATTAATTACATCATAAATGATCGAAGTCATCTAAGAAAATTCTCAATAAAATTCAAGAAATATTATCTTCAAGGATTTCAAAAGGATAAGAATTTTCAACGAGATCGGATGAAGAGGTGTGAAAAGGAAATGATTCAACTTCGGAACATTGATTGTAGAGTCTAAAGGAGGAAGATTTAGGGGATGTCATAGATCTAGAGGAAAACCTTGGTGACTTTCAAGTCTATCCTATGGTTTGGCTTCAGTTTTGAGGAGAAGTTATTTAAGTATTTCATCCTGCAGATTTTATTTGTTAGAACTTACATTTGTGTGAAACGATCACACAAATAGCCTTGATGATGTGAGCATTTAGGTCGTGACAGACAAAAACCTCAAAATCCTAAGGTGAGTTAGGGCTTAGATTGCACAACATGATTGTGCAAAGGCCTAAAGATAAGGTGAGGATTTATGTTGCATAAGAAAGCAACCTCAAGTATTATGGCTTATTTGTTTAATTTTAAAGAAGGAAATGTTTAGCTGAGGAAGACAGGTTTTGCTGTTGAAGATGGTGGTACTGCACACCAAGCTAGCTCCAAGCTCTTTTCCGTGGTGAGTTTGAGTTTTTAAGGGTGTAAAGTTAAAATATCAAATCAGGTGGCCCTATGGTCGTAATTCTTTAAATTTTATGGGGGATTTTAAAGTTGATTAGAGCAACACCGGTTAGGATCCTACGGTTCCCTCATTCTGGCACCACTATTTTCTATTGAATTCACTTAGTCCAAATGAATTTACAAAACTCAACTTAATGAGCTCCATAATTTCATTTAGGCCGTGGGAAGCCTCATTAGAAATCTTAAGTTACCTCCTCTAAGGAATTTCTGATCATCCGATAGGGGCATCTTAATTTAGTTGCAATTGTAGTTTTTGCGATGTTTGTGATTAAATTTTGAGTTATTTTATATTTTGAATGTTGTGGCGGTGAATTTTATCATGGTTATGTGGCTATCCTGATGGTTTTAGTTTTCATGTAGGGTGACATCTTTGTTTAGCAATGGCTATCCTAGCAGTTTTAGTTTTCATGCAGGGTGACATCATTGTTTAACATGCAAGCTCGTGGCTATCCTGATGGTTTTAGTTTTCATGCAGGGTGACATCTTTGTTTAGCATGTAAATTTGCAGGCATGCAGGGTGATGTCGTTGTTTAGCAAGAAAATTTGCAGATATAAAAGTACAGTATGAGAAAGAATGTTGTGGCGGTGAATTTTATCTTGGTTGATTTTAGTTTTGGTTTTGGGTTATGGTTATAGTTAACATGCAAGTTTATGTTGTTTTCATACATGCAAGTAAATGCAATCTTATGGTTGTGTGGCTATCCTGATGGTTTTAGTTTTCATACAGGGTGACATTGTTGTTTAGCATGCAAATTATGGTTATGTGGCTATCCTGATGGTTTTAGTTTTCATGTAGGGTGACATCTTTGTTTAGCAATGGCTATCCTAGCAGTTTTAGTTTTCATGCAGGGTGACATCATTGTTTAACATGCAAGCTCGTGGCTATCCTGATGGTTTTAGTTTTCATGCAGGGTGACATCTTTGTTTAGCATGTAAATTTGCAGGCATGCAGGGTGATGTCGTTGTTTAGCAAGAAAATTTGCAGATATAAAAGTACAGTATGAGAAATTTGTGGCTATCCTAGCAATTTTGGTTTTCATGTAGGGTGACATCATTGTTTATTCATGCAAGTTTTGTAAGCATAAAAGAGTATAGTATGAAAGTACAAGAAAGATGACACTGTAAATTATAAAAAGCGTACCTGGCGAGTTTTCTCGTTCCACCACCTGAAACTCAAAATGCATATGAGGGCATTTTACATAAAACGGAAAAGTAAGGTTTTGGTGATCTACCTAACCCTAGATCATATCTTGGTAGGTCCCTATTGACTTGGTTAAGGATGATTTTGTAAAGTAAAATATATTAAGTTTAATAGACCTCCGAGGTATCCAACAGCTCTGGAGAAATAAGCAAGTCCATGCTTCCCTCTCACTGCCTGGTGAAAAGTCTCGAGCTCATTTAAACTTATTATGTTGTTTAATAACTCATCCTGTATATACCATTAATTCTCAGTGAACATTGATGTTTCAATTATCCCTAAGGGTAAGGTAATTATCACTTATAATTTAATTTGAGAATTATGTAGGTGAAAACCCTTAAAGGGGCAAGTTAATGTCATCAAGTCATTTAGCCAACTTCTTAATCTGGGCTTGTAGTGTTTTAAAGGTGTTCAAGTCAACTTTTCTAATCCTCATTTAATCTAACTTTATTTAGCTTAGGTCACTACTAAGCCCTTAAGATTTTGTTAGATATCTTTTTCTTTTTTAAAAATTGAATTTTTAGGTGATGATGATTCGTTATCAAAATTTTTAAAAGTAATTTGAATCATTAAATAGGGATATTAAATTGGTGAGTTATTAACACCCAAAACCATACCCCTGAGTCTAGGATCATTTAATTTGATAGACTCCCAAAGTTTGATAATTTAAGGAATTTACAAATTAATCCTTTAATTAATAAAAGTGAGATTGGTTTCTACCAATTAATCCCTTGTATTTCAATCATCCAAAAATGTTAATCAAGGTCAAAGGTTGCCCCATTTCCCCTTCTTGAATTAAGCCTAAATATTGATTAAGGCCAAATTTCCAAAATTACATTTTTGTCCCTAAAGCTCTATCACTTCATAATTTGTTAAATTTAATTCAAATGACTTTGGAATTTTTATCCACCTTACACATGGGACAATTAAAACATTAGAGGAGAGAATGTAATTTTTCAAATTTTAATTTAATTTACATATTTATTTTTATGCAAAAATAGGATTTTTAAAAGAAAAATACATAATTTGACCAAGGAAAATCCTAATCCCTTTAAATTTTTATTGGAGGTAGAATTAGACTATAGAATTATTGGGACCAAATTTTATGATTTATTGAGTTAAATTTGAATTTTAAGAATTATTTTAAGTTCTGGAACATTTATTAAATATAAAATATTTTAAATGTGAAAAATTAAGTTTTATATTTTTATTAAATATTTATGAGGTCAAGAAAACTAAAAAAATAAATTTCATATTTTTCTGATTTTTCTTTGAATTGTTAGAATTATTTTAGTGAAAATCCATTTTTAGCCTTTAAAAAATTATTTTAAGCTTCAAAATTCAATATCTTCACTTAAAGAATTAGAAAAAATATATCAATTATTCCTAAGTACTTAGAAAAAAATTATAATATTTTCATGAATTTGGTTAATTTTTGTGATTTTTATCATTTTTTAATTATTTAAATATTAAAAATAGGCTAAAAATGAAGTTTTTATTTTAATTACCATTTTATTTTTAAATTTTTTATCTAATCATAGAGAACTAAAGAAACTAATTTTTTTAATGTATTTAGTTATATTTTAATTATTAAAAATCATTTTAGTATTAAAAATGGCACTTAACATAGATAATCAATTTGAGTTATCAAATGATCTCCAAATATCTTGAAATTTTTATGGAGTTTTGTGAACTTTAAATTACAGTGGCGAGTTAAAGTCAAGTCATTTAGATGTTTATGTTTTCCAAAATCGATTTTCTTTGTGTTTTTGGGTTTATAAAAATTAAATACATTTTTAATGACTTGGCTCATGAAACATTTTCCAAAGTGTTCTCTAGTCATGGTAAAACTTCCAAAATTTTCTTGGAATTTTCAAAGCAACTTGCTAATTATTATAAATAATTTATGCAAATAATAGACATAAACTTGAAAAATATGGATCTCGGCTTAGGGATTTTCTCTGACATTTAAAAAAACAAAGATTGTTCCCTAAGACAAAGGCAACAACATGCCAAAATTTTAAGTCATGGTGAAATGTCTACATGCATGGAGAATCAAAAGACTCAAAATAGTGTTTAATTAATTAAAAATAAAATATGCATCAAATGAACTTCAAACCATTTCCACATTGTTCTCCTCTGTTCACTGAGCAAGAGAGTATTTTTATTTTATTTGTGTGATTTTTCTACACCAAAATATGAATTTTTAAAGTTTAGGAAATTAAATAAATCAGAAAAAGCCCTATTTTTCTACTTAAGTGACGCGACCACGCATCAACCTATGACGGTCATAAGCTCCACGCAAAACTCTTTTATTTGATGCCACCTTCCATGCCAGCAGCCACGCGTCGTGCCTTTTTGTTATGTCTCTTAATCTGGCACGATCAGAGTCGTCTATGTGATACACGCTCGATCCAACGGCGCATGGTCATCGTCCCCGATGCCCTAAGCTGAGAAACGTTTGATTTTAAACCTTAATATCTCGCTCATTTCTCAACCAAATCAAGTGAAATTTGTTTCTAAATGCTCGTCATGACTTGTAGAACATATCCATATAGTAAACATGCCATGAAACTAACCCTAATCAAATGGAGAATCAAAATAGGCTCGGAAAAAGGAGAAGTTCAATACATTTGCTCTGAGAAGGGAAGCTTCAATCAGAGGTACTCGGTACATTCGTGGAGGTCCAATGAGGCTAGGGATTAAGCCTCTTGTTGTGGTGAAAGGTCTACGTATGAATTCGACCAAGCTCAATTTTAGGTGTTGGTCTAGAGCTATGCTAAGAGCCTGTATGAGAGGGATTTGATGAGGCTTCTTCTTCTTTCATTGTGGTGATGGTGTGGGTGAGTTTAATTAGAGTTTGGTGGACTGTGGAGCTATGGGGAGTTCTGTCCTAGTTTTGGCATAAGTTTGAGCTCCAAATTGAGCTTCCACAGTGGGGATCTGTTGACCTCACTTTTGGTCGAGGTTTAGTTTTTCCTCTTTAGTAGCCTAAGGTCTAGCCATAGGATTTTCCTATTGACTATTCTTAGAAAACTAGACATGGAACCCTCACCATTAGAGATTTCACCCTCTTCTTTACTCAACTTGAAGTGTCGCATGTTGGTCTCAACCTCTAAATACTTAGCAGATGGGGTCACTATTGGGGAAACTTAAGATGAGTCACCCTTAGGACTACTTGACCTTAGGGTTACCCCTGGGTGTTGGTCTGGAGATAAGACACTCCCTACACTCCCTACACTCATCTACACTCACAACCCTGAACTCAAATTTCTTTAGCCTAGATCCCTTGGTCTTTTGAGATACTCATGTAGATGGTCCCCTAAACCTACTAGCCCTAGGACTATGGCTTAGCTAAGACCACTATGTAGAGGACCCAAAATGGGGTTTTCATTGTTTCATGGCTTATTGGTGATGATTGGTACCTTAACTCTACCAAAATACACATCTTGGTCTTTTACCCCTAAAACACCCCCAAATTACCAAAATACCCCTCCATAGCTCAAACTCGAAAAATTCCCATAAAATCCCAATAAAACTTAAATATTCCCAATTTCATTTTTCTCAACTCCAAAAAATTCCTCAGAAAATCCCAATAAATCCCAAATATTCTCAATTTCATTTCTCTTAACTACCACATGACTCAATTTGGCCAATTTGACCATCTTTAACAAAAATCCCTAAATTGTCCTTTCAAGACCCAAATTTCCCCAAATCCAACTCAAATGTCCATGAATTTGACCTCAACTAACCTCAATTTCAATCCTAAACTCAAATTAACTTTTGATATGACCAAAATAAACCAAATCCACGCTTAATTAGCCCATGATTTGAGCCCAATTTTAAGTTAGGTTAAAGCCCCAATCTTGGTCACATGACCTAATCTCACCAAATTTAACCCATAGCCTAGTCAATTGGCCTCAATTAATGTTTCAAAATCTTGATAACATTCTTATACATCAAAATCAACCATCAATTGGCCTTGGTGAAGCCTCATATCCATTTGATTTTGGCCTAAATCCAAAATTCTCATATTTAGCCCCAAATTGGCTAAGTCCCCAAATTTCACCAAATTGATTGCCTTAACGTCCAAATTGGCATCCAATTCATGTTGAAAACTCTTCATGAGGTCCCTATTTACCATTTACAATAATCAATTTGGACTTAGCCTAAGGATAACCAAAGCTAGACCCAAGCCTAACCCAACATGACATAAATTGAACTCAAATTGACCCTTCAAAATTTCCTCAAATTGACCCTTAAATTGAACTCAAAACCATTTTTATTCTTCACCAAAGTTGTTCCTTATGATCATTTACACCAAATTAAACATTTATTTGGGCCAATTGACATGGCTGACCTAGCCCAAACCCAAGTTTTGGTCATTTCACCCACTTAGACCCATGCACTAAATGTGACCTAACCACCCTAAAGTCACCAAATTAACTCCATCACAGTCAGACCCATACACTAAATGTGACCTAACCACCTTAAAGCCACCAAATTAACTCCACCACAGCCATTGGTTGGACTTAGTGACCAGTCCAAACACCATGAAATCACCTAAATCAAGCCATGGACCAAAGACCCTGCACTTAGCGACCATTCTAAACACCATCAAACCACCTAAATCAAGCCATGGACCAAAGGTTCCCCAAATTAAGGGATATTGAAACCATGAAACCACCAAAATCAAGCCATAGACCAAAGGTTCCCCAAATTAAGGGATCTTATTCCCAAAAATACACATGCTTAAGATATCTTTGCCAAATCAAAGCACATTTGCATTAAATTGTTGTGATGGATTCCTCTGGGTTCCCTGAGCTCCTAGCCACCTCCCTCTGGCTAGTCAGCCAGCCTAGTGGCCAAAAAAGCTCAAAACTGAGAGCCACCCCCATGGCACCTCACCCAAATCTAACCTAGAGGTCAGCTCATCCAAATCAAATTGAAGAGCTCCTCTACCCTCCACCTAAGCACCACAATGCACCCAAGCTTGTGTCATGAGAGCCACACCATGGCCATTTTTATAAAAACTCACCTCCACGGCCATGGGAGGTGTGCAAAATTTTTCTCAAAGAGAGCCTCCCAAATCACTCACAGAGCATCGTTGAGATCTCCAAAGTCCATTCTAATCGCTCCACTGTCTTGATTCCACCTGTACATTTTGAGCTTAAAAATTAGGGCAGAAATAGTACATCTCTCAAAACTCCACCAAACTTCAATTGCTTGTGCCCACACCTTCACAACAGCAAGAGAAGACAAATCCCCATCAAATTACCCTTTGAAATTACCTCCACCATAGCTCTAGACCAACACCTGAAATCAAGCTTGGTCGAATTCATACTCAGGCCTTACACTGAGACCATGGACTCAATCCCTAACCTCCTTGGACCCCAATGAACGTGTCGAACACCTCTGATTGAAGCCTCCCTTCTCTGAGCAAAGATATAAAACTTCTCCTCCTCCCGAGTCTATTTTGATTCTCCATTTACTTGAGCTTAATTTCATGACACATTAGTCGGATGGATATGTTCATCTCACTAAGGCGAGCATTTAAAAAAAATTCACTTAAATTGGCTGAGAAAAGAGAGAGATCTTAGGCCTTGAAGGTGGACGACTCTCATTCTAAGCCATTAAGGATGATGACCACGCGCCGTTTGATCGCGCGTGTATCAAATAGACGAAGGAGATCGAGCCGGACGACGCTTCGGGACATAAACAGCGGGCCGAGTCAGCAAGCTACATGGACGGCGGCGTCCAACCAAAGCGCGCCACACATGCCTTCGGAGCTATCGTAGGATGAGGTGGCACGTGCGGTTTAAATAGAAAAATAGGGCCTTTTTCTATTTATTTAAATATCTCTAACTTCAAAAATACATAACTTGGTGTAAAAAAATTAAAAAAATAAAATAAAAATACCCTCTTACTCAGTGAACAGAGGAGAATAATGTGGAATAAACTTCAAGTCCATTTGATGCATAAAATGTTTTTAATTAATTAAACACTATTTGAAATCATTTGATTCTCCATGCATATTGACACATCACCTTGGCTTGAAATTTTGGCATGTTGTAGCCTCTGTAAGGGGAAACATCCTCTGATTTTTCCAAACTCAAAGGAGGTTCCTAAACAGAGATGCATATTTTTCAAGATCTTGCATATTATTTCTTTAAAATAATCATGGAAATTAGCATATTAACTACAAAATCCTAACAAAATTTTGGAAGGTCCACCATGACTAGAGAAGCTTTTGGAAATAATTTCATGAGTGAAGTCATTTAAAATACCCTTAAATTTTAAAACACTAAATCACTAAGATAATTAATTTTGGAAAATATAAACATTTAAATGATTTGATTTTTGATCTCCACTGTGATTTATGATCCATAGAACTCATCATAAAAATTTCAAAATATTTTGAGTTTATTTGACAACTTATATTGATTTTTAAAGATAAATACCACTTTTGGTATTAAAATGTTTTTTTTTTCAAAAATCAAAATATAACTCAAATAATTATGAAATTTAGTTTTTTAAGTTCTCTGTGATCAGGGACATTTTATTAAAACTTGATTTTTAGCCTATTTTAAATATTTAAATAATTAAAATTCATAAAAATCACAAAAATAATAAAACTCATGGAAATGTTCTAAATATCTTCCTAATCACTTAGGAAAAATTAGAATATTTTTCCTAATTTTATAAATAAAGATATTGAATTTCAAAGCTTAAAAATAATTTTTTAAAAGATAAAAATGAGTTTTCACTAAAATAATTCCAATAAATCAAAGAAAAATCAAAAAAATATAAAATTTGCTCCTTTGAGTCATATGACCTTAGGGAGATTTTTCAAAAATACAAAACCTAATTTTCAACATTTAAAATATTTTATTTTTATCAATTACCCCAAAACATAAAATAATTCTAATAAATCACAAAAAATTTGAAAAATTATGAAATTTTGTTCAAAGGCTTCTTTGGTCCAGGTCTACCTCCAGTAAAAATTTCAAGTGATTAAAATTTATCTTGGTCAAGTTAGGAATTTTCTTTGAAAAATCCTGTTTTTGCATGAAAATAATTATATAAATTAAATTAAATTTTGAAAAATCACATTTTCTCCTCGGATATCTTAATTGACCCATGAATGAGGTAGGATAAAAATTTCAAAGTCATTTGAATTGAATTTGACAAATTATGAAATGTTAGAGCCTTAGGGAAAATGTATAATTTTGGACATTTAGCATTAATTAACATCTAGGCTTAATTTAAGGAGGGAAACGGGTAACCTCTGATCCTAATCAATTTATTTGATTCTTGAAACACAAGGGGTTAATTGGTAGAAACCAATTTCACTTTCCTCATTAAAAAGATAAGTTCATAATTTCTATTAAAAAGTTTATTAAAATTAAATGATCCTGAACTTAGGGGTATGAATTTTGAAGTCAATAATTAATCAACTTAAATGATCCTGAACTTAGGGGTATGACTTTTGAAGCCAATAATTAATCAATTTAATACCCAATCAAATGATCCTGGACTTAGGGGTATGACTTTTGAAGTCAATAATTAATCAATTTAATACCCCTTTATTGTTTTTTTTTCAAATAAAATCCAAATCATGAATCATGACCACTTAAATCTTAACCTTTTCAAACTTGATTTTCAAATAAAATCCAAATCATGAATCATGATCACTTAAAGCTTAACCATTTTTTAAATCTATTTTCAAATAAATCCAAGTCATGAATCATGATCACTTAAAGCTTAACCATTTTCAAAACTAATTAAGACACTCACCTAGATTAATCCAAATCATGAATCAAGACCACCTAAGGCTTAACCTTTTTCAAAACTATCTTGGACTTAGGGGTATGACTTTGGAAGCCAATAATTAATCAATTTAATACCCCTATCTTGATTAGGACTTAGGGGTATCTTTTGAAGTCAATAATTAATCAATTTAATACCCCTTATTTTGATTTTCGACTTAGGGGTATAACTTTTGAAGTCAATAATTAATCAATTTAATACCCCTATCTTGATTTTAAAATAGAATACAAATCATGAATCATGACCAGTTAAAGCTTAAACCATTTCAAAACTAATTAAGACACTCACCTAGGTCTTAAGGGCTTAGTGGTGACTTAGGCTAAAAAAATGACTAAAAGAGGATTAGAGAAATAAACATAACAAAATCAAACATCCTTGAAACATCTAATTAAACAAGGATTAGAGAAATAAACATAATTATATCAAACATCCTTGGAACACCACTAAGCCCAATTAGAATGAGAATTAGATAAATAAACGTAATTGAATCAAACATCCTTGAAACACCAAGCCCAATTAGGATTAAAAATTTGGCTATGTGTTCAAATTACACTAACTTCCCCATCAAGGGACTTCACTCACATAATTTTCAAATTAAATGATAAATGATAATTAACATATTTTTAGGGATAATTGAGAGATCAATGTTCACTGAGCATTAAGGGTATTTATCGGATCAATTATTACGCAACATAATAAGTTTAAAAAGAACTCGGGATTTTCCACCAGACAGCGAGAGAGTAGCGTGGGCCTGCTTCTTTCTCTAGATCTGTTGGACACCTTGGAGATCTACTAAACTTACTATGTTTTGCTTGACAACATCATCCTTAATTAAACTTCTAAGAACCTGCCAAGATATGACATAGGATTAGGAAAATTACCAAAACTTTACCTTTCCTGCTCTTCATAAACTACCTTAACATCCATTTTAAGTTTCAGGTGGTGGAACGAGAACACTCGCCAGGTACACTTTTACAGTTTTCAGTGTTATCTTTCTTATACATTTATACTGTGTTTTTCATACTGTACTTTTATACCTGTAAATTTGTATGCTAAACAATGATGTCACTCTGCATGAAAACTAAAACTATCAAGATAGCCACATAACCAAAACCAAAACCAAAACTAAAATCAACCAAGACAAAATTCACCCCTACAACATTCAAAATATAAAACAACACAAAATTTAATCACAAACACCACACAAAACTACAACTTCAACTAAATTAAGACATCTCTACTGGATGATCGGGAATCCCTCGGAGGAGGTAACCTACGGTTGCTAACGAGGCTTCCCACGGTTTAAATGAAATTATGGAATTCATTAAATTGAGTTTAGTAAGTTCATTTGGACTAAGTGAATTCAATAGAAAATAGTGGTGTCAGAACGAGGGAACTGTAGGATCCTAACTGGTGTCGCACTAATCAAATTTAATATGCCTCATAAAATTTAAAGAACTTTAACCATAGGGCCACCTAATTTGACATTATAACTGGACACACTAAATAACTCAAACTCTTCACTGCAAGGAGCTTGGAGCTAGCATGGTGGGCAGTACGACCATCTTCAACAGCAAAACCTATCCTCCCTAGCTAAGCCAATCTTCCTTCCTTAGACTTAAACAACAAAGCCATAAGACTTCAAGATTGTTTGCTTACGCAACGTAAATCCTCATCTTATCTTTAGGCCTTTGCATAGCCCTGCTATACAATATAAGCCCTAAATCATCTTAGGATTTTGAGGTTGTCGTTTGTCACGACCTAAATCCTCACATCTTCCAGGCTATACCGTCTTAGGATTCCGAGGTTGTCGTTTGTCACGACCTAAATCCTCACATCTTCCAGGCTATACATCTTAGGATTCCGAGGTTGTCGTTTATCATGACCTAAATCCTCACATCTTCCAGGCTATTTGATCTTAGGATTCTGAGGTTGTCGTTCGTCACGACCTAAATCCTCACATCTTCCAAGCTATTTGATCTTAGGATTCTGAGGTTGTCGTCCGTCATGACCTAAATCCTCACATCTTCCAGGCTATTTGATAGGATTACGAGGTTGTTGTTTGCCACGACCTAAATCCCACATCTTCCAGGCTATTTGTGTGATCGTTTCACACGAATGTAAGCTCTAATAAAAAAAATTGGCAGGATAAAACACTTGAATATTTTTCCCCAAAAATGAAGTCAAACCATAGGGTAGACTAGGAAGCCACCGAGGATCTCCTCTGGATCTGTGAAAACCCCTAGCTCTTCCTCCTTTGGATTCTACAATAAAATGTTCTAAATTTGAACCAATCCCCTTTCACACTTCTACGTTTGATCTCATTGAAGAGTCATACCCTTTAAAATTTCTTGAAGATAATATTTTTTGGATTTTATCGAGAGTCTACCTAAGTGACTTTGGTCCTTTAAGATGTAATTAACTATAGGGGCTTGCCCTTATAGGAAGCATGTCCAAACCCAGCTTAATACCTTTATATTAAATAAGGAAACTTGTCGGCAAATATAAAGGTTTCGCAGACCAAACGGACGTCATCCTAATTAATCCTTTATATTAAATAGGGTAACTTGTCGGCAAATACAAAGGTTTCGCAGACCTAACGGACATCATACTTTCCTTAGTTTATTTGATCGAGCCTCATCCTTAAGTCTTGTGTTTATCCTTCGGGATCCCTTAGTTTATTTGATCGAGCCTCATCCTCAAGTCTTGTGTTTATCCTTCGGGATAGATACAAATTTGAGGTACAATGCTCTTTCATTTTAAACTATGAAAAATATGGGGTCAGTTTGATTTCATATTCAATGTCCTTCCGAAGCGGGCAATGGGATTTCAATTCCGATAGCCGACAGCTTCTTACGGGCAACTCCCCTTCAACCCCGAAATAGCGCCGACAGGATCAGTGGGGAAAAATGGTTGGCTTGAGCTGAGGAAGACTCAAAGAGGTTGTGGGATCAATTTGGAGGTCTCTCTTTGAGAAAATTTTAGCACCTCTCTCCTTGGCCATGGAGGTGAGCTTTTATAAAAATGGTCAATGGTGGCTCTGTGGGTCAATTGAAGGGTGCAAACTGCCACCCATGTGGAAGGCAGAGAGGCCCTAAACTTAAAATTGGATGAGGTGGCCTCAAGGTTTGATTTGGGTTTGGATTTAGAGGGGTTAGCTCATGGTTTTTGTGTTTTCTGGCCACTAGGCCTATCGACAAGGATAGGGGAGCTGGCCAAGGGGTCAAGTGAGCCAGGGGGGAGGTTCAATTATTACTTACCCCCAAGGGTTAGTCATAATGGTTAGGATTTTGGCTTTAAACCCAAATATGGGCATAAATCCAGTAATTTAGGGACCCGTTGGTCCATAGTTTGGCTTGGTGGGTTTTTAAGGTTTAGCCTAGTCCAAAGGAAGGGCTTAGTGGCTGTGGTGATCTTTGGTTAGCCAATTTGACATGGCTAGGTCAATTTTTGGTGAAGTAGTCCATAAGGGTGCAAATGGCCAAAGCTTGGGTTTGGGCTAGGCTAGCCATGACCCTGAGCCCAATTAATTGATCAACATTATGTAGATGATTTTCATGAAGATTTTTGGTGAAGACTTGAAATGATTTTGAGTTCAATTGGGGGCCCAATTTGAAGGATTTTGGGATTTTGGTCAATTTGGGCATGTTGGGCTAGACTTGGGTCTAGATTGGGCTAGGATTGAGCTAAGTTCAAATTTATTATTGAGAATGGTCAATAATAATGTGATGAAGAGTTTTCAACATAAATTGGGTGCCAATTTTGGGGTTAAGGCAATCAATTTGGTGGAATTTTGAGGCACGACCAATTTAGGGCAAACTTGGGGCTTTTGGGCTTGGGTCAAAATTAAATGAAGTTGGGGCTTCACCAAGGTAAATTGAAGGTCAATTTTGGTGTGTAGGAGTGTTATGAAGAGTTTTCAACATAAATTGTGGCACATTGAGTAGGTTATAGGTTCAATTTGGTGAGATTAAGTCATATGACCAAAATTGGGGGTTTGGTTTGGATCAAAATTGGGCTCAAAGCATAGGTCAATTGAGCTTAAATTTTGTTTAGATTAGTAATATGTAAGGTTAATTTGATTTTATAATTGAAATTGGGGAAATTTGGGACCAAATTGATGGACATTTGATGTGACTTTAGGGAAATTTGGCCTTTAAAGACAATTTGGGGGTTTTAGTCAAAATGGTCAAATTGGTCAAATTGGGTCATGTGGTAGTTGAGAAAAATGAAATAGGGAATATTGGAAAGTTTTGGGAATTTTTGGGAGTTTTTGGAATTTTTAAAATTTTGAGCTAAGGAGGGGCATTTTGGTAATTTGGCAATTTTTTGGTGATTTTGGGTAATTTGGATGTTTCAAAAAGGTTTGAAATGATTTTTGAACAAATTTGAGTATTTTGGGTAAATTTGTGAATTGGCCAAATTTAGGGTTTCAATGATGCTTAGGTAATTTGGGGAATTTTGGGGCACAGGTTGAGCATTTTTGGTAGAATTGGGGTGCCAACCACCATAAGTGAGCTATGGATCAATGGGAACCTCATTTGGGTCCTTGTTGACCTCATTTTTAAGGTCTTCCTTTTCCTTTCTTTAAATACCCTAGGATCTACCTTAGGATTTTCTATTTGACTCTCCTAGAGGACTTGACTGGGACCTACACCACTTAAAAATTCGAGTCATTTCTTCACTCTTTAAAGTTTCATACGGCTTCAGATCCTCAACATTAGATTGAGTCGATTGAAAAGCCAACATATTGAAGCTCAAATTGGGCTCCTACAGGAACTTGAAAGACATAGGTGGACCCACGACATTCGACGTTTGACTTACTACCGCGCGCAGTTTATTTGACTATGGTTGTCATTTAGGCGATGGCCGGTCATCAATTCACTTGTTAAATAGCTTTGATTGGACCAAAATAACTTCTTTTGCTGCAACACGCATGAATTAAATTTAAATTGGCTCGATCATAGATAAATTTGTCCGGATGACCCCGGATGGGGAAACGGACTCTGCCGTCACGTCTGAAACGTCAAATTTTAGCTAAGAAGGATACTCATTTTGTTGGGGCACCACGCACGAATGAATTGCACAAAATATGATATTTTCTTTTAATAAAAAAATACATATTAATTTTTTTTTTATTTAATCTTAAATCTAATTTCACGCTCACATTCCTCCCCTCCTCCTCTTGGAACCCTTCCTACCCTAACCAGACCTTTTCCTCTTCCTCCCTTTTCTTGACCGGATCTTGAAACTTCTTTCTGTTCTCCGGTGATCCCTTTCATTACCAATCTTAACCGACCTTCACCGCCAGTCGCCTTGCCAGTAACACTTTTCTAACAAACTTTCTTGCCCAAATGCGTAAGCCCCATTGATGGGCATCCCTCTTTCCCTCGGCTATAAATACCCCCTTGGGGAAGAATTTAGAGAGTTTCTTTTTTTTGGGCAATTTGAGGAATTTTCTTAATGTGAGGTTTTCTTTGTGAGCTATCCAGAGAAAGTTATGGGGTTGGATCTCCTTTTCGTATATTGAAGGAGTTTGGTTGGCTGACAATTCCTTTCTGGATTATCTTCCTTCATTCGTTGGATCTGGGAATCGTTTTGCTTATTATTTCTAGAACTTACATTTTTTGGAAACACTTGGAGTTAAAAACTTCTTCTCCTTCCTTTTCTGGTTTGTGGAATATCTTATTTAAGATTTTTTTATAAGGATCTTAAGAAGATTGTCTCAGTGATCAAGAGTTTTGATGTTTTCAGTTTACACTATATGTGGTTTCTTGAACATTGAACATAATTTCATTTCTCCTTTAAGAGGAAGAGAGATTGATTTAGATATAATAGTTTGTTATTACCTCTCTTTTAATTAAGAACGAATAGCTGAAGAGCAGGGGATGTCCGTACTAATTCAATTCCCACCATACATGAGTTTGTAGAGCTTTACTGTAGTAATGTAGATTATATTTGCAGGGTGTTATTCTCTCTAAGAGCATTACAGATTTCCAGTGAATTAAAAGAAAAAAAAAGGAAAAATGGGCTGCGGAGTAATAATTTGAGTGGCTATATTTTAGTTTGGCTTTGAATATGTTCATGTCGTAATAAGTATAATCTTTATATATATTTGTATTAGTGCTTTGGCTTTGTTCACCTTTTCTTTTACAGTGGCAAATTTTCTATGGATTTAGACTTTCTTTTCATATACCCTCCCACATTTGATATTACAAATTAAAATCTCAGTATTGCTTTGAAAATCAAGTCATTGGTGCTTACAGTCAGCTGGTGGATTATCACATTGAACTGATTCAAAATTTATTTGCAATATTTTATATCTTTTGGATAAGCATGAGTGAATTGTTTTACTTTCTTTATGTTTTCATATGTTGTATAGATATATAGAGAGATATTTCAAAGTTATTTAAAAAAAAAGAGTTAAAGTGTTAAATATGTAAATACATAAAAGCCAATGTGATATGTATGTAAATAGGCCACTATTCTTTAATGGTTATGCGTGAAAATCCGTATGGTGGCATGTATTTAAAAATATATATATAAAAAATAAACAAATTTGAAAGTTTAAAATTTAAGCATGTAAATGTATAGGAATTGAAAGGTATGCATGTAAATCTGACACTATTTCTTCACAATTGTACATAGATGTGTGAGGAATTTATGGCATTTACACTTTTGTTAGCATTTGAAAACTCTTATTAGCATTCATTCTTTTACATGCTCACTTTCTTTAGACTCACTGCTAGTTATTTTAATGAATTATACACTTTGAAAAAAAAAAATTTATCTACTAGAGGCCGACCAACAATGGCTGCTTCTTTTATAATATGAATTGACCTGGTTATTGGCTGGAATTATTTTAAACCATACGAATTGAATTCCTTGTGATGGACCAAGTTAATAGTGATCTTTACCAAAATGTTAAAGTTGAATTGCCAAGAAACCCATAAGTTGAAATCCTGGAGGAATGTTTATTTAATCCTTAGAGTATTGCTGGAATTGGCTTTCGGCTTATATTAATTATGTGGATTTGAATTTGATAATACAAGAATGCAAGCACATTTCTTTCTGGAAAGTTCATCGGGTTTACAATGGTGATATTTACATGCTTAAAGTTGGAACTCAAGGGTGAGGAGTAGACGTTATAGAAATGCTTAAATGATTACTTCTCTCATTTTCTTGATATGAACTATACAAAATTTTTTTTGGATGAGCATATGAAATATTGAGGTGGCTTATTAGTTCAAGATGAGGGGCAATAGGCAATGATGCAAAGAACCATTGATCAGCTTCTCTTATAGCTGGAAATAAAAAATCAATATTCAATTAGTGAGATTTCCTTTCACCCCTTAAGTCTTTGGTAGCTCTAATCCTTTTCAAAAGGCATGAGAATTGGTAGTTAGAAAAGAACATATACTACAGTTTTTACACAGATAGTACACTTGTAAAAGAACAGATACTACAATTTTTACACGGATACTACACTTGTAAAAGAATCGATACTACAATTTTTACACAGATACTACACTTGCAAAAAGAACAAATACTCATTTCATTCACTACACAACAAATACTATGGCATAGACACTATACATTACACTCTTCACGATAGATACTAGAATTGTAGCACATCACATATTAAACTCCACATGACATATACCACAAGAATAGATATTATATTTCTTTTGAAAGTCTAGATACTATACATCATTATCCTAACATCATGTATAGACACACCACACCCCGAAAAGTTCAGATATTATACATCACTTATCCTAGCATCACACATAGGTGCACTACACCCTGATAAGTTCAAATACTATCTCACATAGGTACTTTGTATCTTTAATAAGATAAGTCAGGATACTATTTAGATTCGCACATCCATTGAACGATAGGGTCTAGGGTTGCCTGATTATAGGGGTGATTCATTGGTGACCTCTAGTTGATATTGATAGGTTGACTTTGATATATCAGTTGCCTACGGGATCAAGATAAAAGAGAAAAAAGATGTATAGTCTGAGCCTAACCTCAAATTAGAAGCTCATATCCCACTTTAAAATTTTTATATGTTTATCACTTATTCTTTCTTTTATAATCTTCAAATGTTTATCTAACCCTTTTATATCATGCAATTGTAATATGTTTTGTAGCATCACCAGAATTAATCTGGTACATTTAGTTGTTTCAGTTTTGTTCCTTTACTGCATTTTTTTATTGCACAGTCTTTCTTTTCTTTATATTATTTTACTTTCATAATTTTTCTTCAGTCTTTTTCTGTTATAGTACTTTACTACAATTTGTCCCTTTCCTATACTGCATCGTACTATAGACATTCATCTATATTTATACTTTCAAATATTGTTTTCCTAGTATGTTTTTGTAACACCCTAGGATAGGTCATTCGAGGCATGGTGTTCTCTCTTCTCTCTCCCTTCTTCTCGAGATGAGATGATGATGCTTTCAAGTGACGATTCATCTCCGGACAACGGTCGAGACTACAACAGAAGGTAGAAAAAGGAGCTTCAACCAAACTTTGATAGATTTAAATAACACACCTATAGGATGCTGAGGTCGTTCGTCTGACATGATGTAAATCCTTACACTATATTTTAGGATTTTCTACGATTTTATATCGTACGATATAAGTCCTAATTTTTTTTAGGATTCTGAGGTCGTCGTTCGGTACGACATAAATCCTCACATTTCCTCGGGCCATTTACATATGAAATGTAATAATAAGCTCCAAGTATCTAAATAATTTGCAAGACTAAAACATCAAATAATTTCTCTTTCAAAAATGTAAAGCCAAACCATATGTTAATTTGAGATGTCACTAAATCTCCTTCAGTATCTTCGATATCTCCTACTCTTCACTCCTTTGGATTCTGGAAATAACTATTCCTATTTGAGCATATCCCATTTGACTTTTCCTATGAACAATTGTGGAAACCTGAACGATGAATTCTTGAAGACAAAACCCTGATCTTAATCGAGAGTTTTCTTAGGTGACTTCGGTCGTCTAAGATGTAATTAACTTTAGGGATTTGCATCTATAGGGAATTAAGAACCAAGATTAATTTAAACCCTATCTAATATGTGTGTTAGATAGGGGAACTTATTTGCTATAAATTTGCAGACTAAAATAGAGTCATAAACTTTTAATTTTTGATAATTAAGCCTACTAATAAGTGATACGATCATCCTTCCAGATGATATATCATTTATGGTATCGTGCTTAGCTATTTAAACTATTAAATATATGAGGTCTATCTGGTCTCATTATTTTTCAAAGATAAATGATACCATTTCACAAAATTAAAATTACATTATATATTATACTAAATTTAAATTTTAAAATCTTATTTCAAAAAAAATATAGCCAACAGTCATCTATGTACTGGTCTTAGCTAAACACCAGCGTAGGGCTAATAGTTTTAGAGGACCATCTACATGAGTCTCCCAAAGGATCAAGGGATTAAAGTCAAGGAATTTTGTGTGTATTGAGTGATTGTGAGTGAGGTGATTGTAGTGAGTGCCTTAGCTCTAGACCAGCACCCAGAGTCAACTCTAAGGGCAAGCAGTCCTATGGGAACTCACCTTGAGCTCCCCCATATTGACCCCACCTACTAAGTACGAGAGGTTAGGACCAATATGTAGAGCTTCAAGTTGAGTAAAGAGGAGTTTAGAATTTTTAATGGTGAGGGTTCCTTTCTATTTTTCTAGGAATAGTCAATAGGAAAGACCTATGGTTAGACACTAGGCTACTAAAGAGGAAAACTAGACATCAACCAAAACTGAGGTCAACATGTATAAAGGAATTATATGAGAGAGCATGGATTTGTAGGAAACTTTGTTGGAGAGATTTTCATTTTTATTTCAAAGGAAAAAAGCTAAGTATTTTGTTCTTCATTATCATATAATTATTGTTAACATATTATAATGGATTTTTTTTATTTAATGAAGTTTTCTATTTTATTGTATCCATGCTTTGCAAAACAGAGCTGAAATGGGGCAATACGAAGCTAAAATAGAGCCAAAAGAGGCGAAATGGTGGAGCTACCTGTAGGGTGGTGCTTAGGTGCCTGAAATTGTCACCTAAGGGCCAGACGGTAGATATAATGATGCATAGGCGCTAGAAATGGTTAAGAGGCAGTTTTTGGGCAATTTTGAGTTATTATGGGATGTTCTGGAAAATTTCAAGCAACTTGCATGCCCCATGGAGTAGTTAAATGAATCTAGACACTTGAAAAGTCTTTTGGATGAAGTGGTGTGTCTCTTGGAGTGAGGAAGTGTCTTTTGGAGTGAAGAGGTGTGTCTCTTGGAAAAAAGAGGTGTTTGGCTTCTGTTTAAAAAGGGATGCTGGCGTCTCTCATAGAGTGGGGATTTTGGATAAAGTTTTAGCATGAGTGTAGAAAGGAGATGAAGATGTAAATTTCCATCATGTTTGGAGAGATTAGTGAGAGATTTTGAGAGATATTATAAAGGAATTGTATGAGCAGAGCATGGATTGGCAGAAAACTTTGTTAGAGAGATTTTCATTTTTCTTTCAGAGGGAAAAAAGTAAGTATTGTATTCTTCATTATATTGTAATTGTTATAAACACTTTCTAGTATATTTGCTTCGATTTAATGAAGTTTTTTTGTTTTTTTATCCATGCTTTATGAGTAGTTTTCTTTACTCATATATTTTAATATGATGTAGTGACATTCGTAGGAAAATTTATTTTATTTTAGAATAATTATTATTTTCATGTGATGAGTAATATCTACTTTGTTTCACTGACATAACTTTAGTGGTAATATATTTTTTTTTAATTTTTTTGTAAGTGAAACTAAAACTCGTGGGAGCAGAGATCTTGCAACTTGAGTGCACTCAAATTGATCAGTTGGCTAGTAAAATAGTTTAAGCGGCAATGCAACTTTTAAGGAAATATAATTTAATGATTATTTTTTAATAGATGCTTCTAGGTGACAGATAGTTGCATAAAACTAATAAAATACTAAGCATACTTTTACAATCGGAAGAGGGTAGGTAGGCAAATGTTCCCTATTAACACGTAATTCTATCAATGCTTGTACTTCTTATGTCATAATCTTTATTTTACTTTTCTTTTATAATAAACAAGATGAATGTTTAAGAATCTAGCTTAGATATTCTCTTATTTTATTAAAGTGATGGTATTTTCACTGGCTCTTAATTTACATTACAAACTGATCACTTATAATGTTAAAATTTGTTGCAAAACATGGTGACCTAAAAGAACTATGATTTCACTCAAGTTTATAACATATCAATTTTGCACACTAGTCGTTAAATATAAATTAGGTCAAGTTTTTTGCCATCTTTTAGAAGTTAAATTACTACGTAATTGCAGGTTGGGTCACCAAATTTATGAGCTCTTAGTATGGATGCCCATACAGTATTTTTGTGCACTTAGGCCTCTGGGGTCGACGCTAGGGCTTTGGTCTAGCCCGAAAACCTGATTTTTGTCGGGAATGTCCGATAGTGGATTTTATCGATCCTTAAGCTATGGGAGACTCTGTATTAATAAATATAATCCTATTAATTCAATATGGAGTATTCTTATCGATCATTCAACAGTAAAAAAAGCTGCTAATTTTCATCATAAGCAACGACACGAGTAGGGTGTCCCAAACCCTAACTTTCCTGTAGCGTGCGTAGGAGAACTCCGTGACTTCTTTCAACCATAGGAGTATCTAGAAAAATGTGTAGTGAATTCTAAACACCATAACAAGCACTGAACATGTCTTACGTCTTAAATGAACCTTCCTGATTGCAGTTTCCTCGGGTAAGGCTAAATGTCTACTAACCCTAGCTTCATGCCCTGAATAAGTGCTAGAGATTCTCAGGTGAAGACCTTGAGCTACGAGACACTACAGACGAACCACGGTCCATCTCGATTCACTCAAATGGACACCCTACACTAGTAACATCAAAATATGATGCCAACACCATGTGAAGAAATTTTAGATATTGACATGTTTTTTGTCCGTTAGTGCTTGGATTTAGTTGGAAGAGGGATAATTTTAATTTATTTTAGTTTGTTTTATCTTTTGATGGGTTAATAGGTAATTAGATCATTTTTGGTTCACGGTGGTTTTAGGGTTTGCTTGAGTGAATTTGGGCTTTCAGTTTAGCTTGAACTTGGTGTTTGGGCTTGGGTTTAGGCTTATTACAGTTTGTTTCTTATAATTATAATTTTTTTAGTTTTTTTTTAATTTCAAATGGTGGTTTAATTGGTTTTTGATATGTTAACTTTTTAATTATTAATTTTAATTTCTTTATAACAATTTAATGTAATTTTAGTTGACTTGATTATGCAAAAGTTTTATTTTATCAAATTTAGTCTTAGGTTGTTTCAATTTCAATTTTATTTAATAGGTTAAAATTTTGTGATTTTCTCCTTTTGATGACCTTTTGATTATTTGGGCTTTAGTTTGAAAGATTAATGAGGGTTGAATTCTAATTTTTAATTTATCTTTTTAGATGAATTTATTTATCTTTGATTGATTTATTTTTTTATGGTGGATTTACCATTTTTTACCCTAGATTTAATTCTTTTGATCTAAGTAAATTATGACTTATTTTGATGATTTTAGTTGAATTAGTTTGAAGTTGATGTTAATACTTAAGATTGGTTGATTTATTTTGTTGAGGTTAATTCTGATAGGTTGATTTTAATAGATCATAATAGGTTGACTTCAATGACTATGATTTTTGTTATACTTAATTTTAATAGGTTTATCCTTTGGATAAATTAATTTTGACATCGGTTTAGGTTAATTTTAATAGATTTAATTTTCAGTGAAATTAATTTTAGTGGTTTTAATTGAAATTAGTTTAAATGAGTTTACTTTTTGTTGAAATTGATTTTAATAGATCTAATTTTTGTTGGTATTGATCTTAATGGAATATTTAATTTTTAAATTTTGATTTAGTATAATTTTAGTGTTAATATGCATTTTGAGTTTTAATAGGTGGTCTTTTCATTTTATTTTTCCTTTTAAAGGATAAGCCCCATATTGATCCAAAGTGAGCCTCATACCCAATGTGCTCTTTTATGAAAAAAAAATAGGGTTATCTAAGGAGTTGGGAATTGGAAAGGCAAAATTCCTAGTAGACTTAAGTCTCTAAAGATAAAGGGTCACTTAAGACATGTCCAAACTTTTGGTACTCAACTTATGTCTCAATGTCTTAGCTTTGATCAATCAACCAAATGTTAAGAATTTGAAACTGAGTATATGAGACCCTAAGGAGTGGAGAAATGTTTGAAATTCTATTTGGTTTTGGTTGCACCACTAGTCTTCTAGGGATGCCACTAAGTAAGTCCTAAGGCTAAACCATGAGCTTTAGAGAGAAGATGGGTTCGAAGGAGCCCATACAAAAAATGAGATCAACAAAAGTTTGGTTGAACTCTATACTCACAACACATTTTCGAATGTCGAATCTTTTTAATATGGAGGATCATGTATTATGCGTAAGCTTATATAACCAAGCATAGATTTTGTATTTCAGAGGAAGGTGGGGACGAAGGTGGTAAATGTCTCATTACAAGTTAAGTTATTGATTATTTCCTCTCAATCTTTAAGGGAGGAGATAATTTAGAGGAGTTATTGGTTTGAAGAAGAGAGAGAGAGAGTCAAGATCCCTCGATTATTCTTTACTCCTATACATATGGGGAAATTAAGGAAATTATAAAATTATATTTTGTACACTATTGTGCCTATCCACTATGCCTTGATAAAATGATATCAATGTGGATGTCAGGTGGGGCTTTAAATAAGGATAGACACATGATATTGTATTTAATGATGATCTTCTTCTGCAATTGGTTCATCCTTGGCTAGATTGACTACTTCGGCATGTGGACTCAGTTCGACCACTTCAGCTGCTGGGCTCAATTCAAGCACAACTCGACCACTTCAGCAAATGGGCTTAGCTTAAGAATGATATAATTTTTAGATATGGGCATTTAAAGCCCATAAGACCTATTAACCTTTACATCATACCCATGAAAAAAAAATTCTTATTTAAGGGTATGACCCTATTTGAGTATATAAAAATGTGGATTATTACTTTAATCTCTTGAAATTATGGTGAAGAAAGTTGGGGAAAAAACGAAGGACGATGACAAAAATCGAGAGATGAACATAAATCAATAGATGTTAATATTGCTAGCAGATGATGATAAATATGTGAAAGTCAATACGCCATGATAGTTAAATGATGGTGGTTAGATGATGATTATTGGATGATGATGTTGGGTGGTGATGATTAAATGGTAAAAAATTGACGGTGACTATTATTGGTTGTGTTTGCACCACCAATTTTCAAATCAAAGCACTATATCTTTAAATGTTCATAAGCATTTTTTCAAAAAAATTTGAGATTCTTTTCTTCCAAATAATATAATTTTATATATAATTCATGAAATGATACTTTAATTCTTTTGTTCAAAATTCTCAAATACTTCATTCTCTCAAATATTTCATCTCAAATATCTATGAATAAATAAATATTCTATTTATATTGAAATTTAAGTGTATGCTTGTATAATTTGTTTTTTTAACTATACAAATTTAAATAATATTTAAAAACTCAATCACTTAAGGAGTCAAGATAATTTTTTTTGTTATACTTCAAATATTTAATTTGACTTATCAAAATTTTCATTTAATTATAAATTTACTAAAACTGAGATTCAAAAGTTGTATTTGGTCAAATAAAGTTGTAAGTCGGAAGAAAGTTATAAAAATGTATGGAAAATTTAACTGCATCACATATTGCTGTTTGCTGTCGTGATGGAAGATCGGATCCCCATTCTCTCCTCGGCCATTCACACACAAATTCGCCCCCTCTTTCTCTCTCCCCCTGCAGACTGCATCACCTCGAAACAAGCAACTCTCACTGTAGAAAGCCAGCCAAGCTCAAACAGTCGTTTTGGACCTTACTTCCCCTTTCTCACTTACCGCGTCCCATTTGCTTTCTTCCTCTCTCCACTCCCGTCACTCCATTCTTACCGTCGCCAGCCCACTTTGGAGTGAGAGAGAGAGCGATGGAAGCAATGCCGCCAGCTCATCACTTCCTCTTGCTCCTCTTCCTCTTCTCCTTCACCCCTGCCCTCGCGCGCAGACTCCTCCACCATCCCTTCTTCCCACTTACCTCTTCTTGGCCTCCTGCACAACCCCCGTCCATTACCTTCCCCAAATATCCGTCCTCAACCAGTCAAAAACCCTTCTTTCCTTCCAACCCCACCCCTCCTCCACCACCACCTCCACCCATCTCTGCTTCGTCATCCCTTCCTACCTTCCCGGCCAACATTTCTTCTCTGATCACACCTTCTTCCCGTTCTCCTACTACCAAACTTCTCCAAGCCATCGCCTTTCCCATTCTCTCTCTCGCGCTTCTATCTCTTCTCCTCCTTCTCTATCTCTTCTTCCGCCGAAGAAGCCGGCCAGACAACGCCAATGAAGACTCCGATAGCGACCGCCTTTTTCCTCCCAACTCTGCTGCTTCCGACCGCAAACCGTCGGCAAACTCTGGACCGGTGAGCTCCGAGTTTCTTTACCTGGGCACTCTTGTGAACTCCCGTGGCCAGGAAGACAGTTCCAGCGCGCCTCCACCGTTGCCGCCGCCGGCGAGCTCTCCCGAGCTCCGCCCTCTACCGCCACTTACTCGCCATGTTCGGAAGGGGAATGGCGATGGGGGCTTCTCTTCAGAGGAGGAGTTTTACTCCCCAAGCGGTTCTCCTGGTGAGAAGCGGGGTGCTGATTTCAAGCATGGATCGAGCTCGAAATTGAATTTTTTTGTGGCTGCGCCTCTTCCTGAGAAACGCGGGTCGACCGTTTCGACGCTGAGCACTCCCTCCTATCCGTCTTCGAATGTTGCGTCTTCGCCTTCATCTTCGCCACCTATTGGCTCTAGCCCGGGAAGATCAAGCTACAAGCCACCAACTGTTTCCATTTTCCGGCCGCCGCAGCCGCCTCCTCCGCCTCGTGCGCCGACCTCGCTTCGTCCGATGACTCCTTCGCCTCCAAAAAGGAGACCCCTTTCTTCTTCTCCGCCATTTTCTCCATCGAATAAGGTACCGGATATGTTATCGAGTCAGAACCATTGGTCGTCTAGGAGCAGTGGGGAGTTTGCAAGAAACCCTTTTGTCGTTATTCCGCCGGCGCCTCCTCCTCCTCCATCTGCCCAGCAGACATATGGCGTGGTGTTTTCCACTGACACACATGGAGGTTGCGCTTTGGGAAGGAGTGAGGAAACACCAAAGCCGAAGCTGAAGCCTTTGCATTGGGATAAGGTCAAGGCGAGCTCTGATAGAGCAATGGTTTGGGATCAGATGAAATCTAGCTCATTCCAGTAGGAAATCTCTTACCGTATTTTTTGTTGTTTTAAGTTTTTAATAGTTTTGATCTTTTGATGCTCTGTTCTTGCTGTTGATTTGGAGAAATGGTAACTGGCAGGTTGAATGAGGAGATGATTGAGACCTTATTTGTTTATGACGCAAAAACCATGGCACCGGACGGTGGGAGGAGGATGATTTCTTCTGCTGCAGTGCAAGAGAATAGAGTGCTGGATCCGAAGAAGTCTCAGAACATTGCCATTCTGCTTAGAGCACTGAATGTAACCAAGGAGGAAGTTTGTGAGGCGCTTTTGGATGGTCAGACTTTTTTTTATTTTCATTTTCTATTTAAAAGCAGATTTACTTAAATAACACTTAATTCCTATATATTTACATATCTAACACGTTAAAAAGGTGCATTTTACTTTTTGAAAGTTAAAATAGTGATAACTTTGATGCGATATGAAAGATTTGGGTGGTATAAATGTTAAAAATGTAAAGTTGGAATTGGGTGGGGTGTATCTAAATTCGCTATTAAAAAATCACAAATGAGACAAGTCTTTTAGTGATCCTTCTTTACAATGTTCCATCCATAAAAAAATCAAGTTGCATCATTTGCTGCATGCTTTTCCTTGCTGTTACTAATCTTCCTTAAGGTAACTAGCAAACCACTACTTTTTTCGTCCGGGTTAAAAAATGTTTCACCACATTCACAAAAATGCAACCTCTCCTTTCTTTGTTAGTAATGATTGACCACTGAAGAGTTTTTGAATTATTGTTTTAAATTTCTATATTCTTATTTGATCCTTGAAGAGTGTAACTTTATTGTTGTACTTGGATAGTTTTCCCCTGTTTTTGCTCTTCTTCTTGGCTGTAAAAAAATCTAAACATAGTATGGATGATTGGGATCATTGATTCTTTGCATTTAGAAATCATAAAAACATTTTTTTTTTTGTTGATTACTTGAGCTTTCAAAGTACAGCTGTAGCGGTGTTGTTTATATTAATTACTTGTGCTGTCAGTACAACTGTGGAGTCTATCTTTTGCAATGAATATACCCTTGAAAGCTAAATAAATTATTTTTCTAGTACAACCTTGTATTGGCTTTATGCCTGACATTTTTTGATTGAATATCTTTTTAAGATTGAATTATTTTTTGGGTTGGATTAAACTCAAATTGAACTAGATGAGTTGAGTTTGGCTTGATCCAATCCTGTGCCAATTTGGAGCTGGCCTTGAATTGGTTTGAAATCAGCTCAAATATGTATATTTTTTTTAAAGTAATGCATACATATGTGTATAGATGTAAATGAGTATTATAAATATACATATATGCAGATTAAATTTTCTTGTAACTGAACTGATGAAAGTGCTCAATTTTTGGTTGAGCTGGTTCAAAATATAATTGGTTCTATCCGCGAGTCCATCTAGAACTAGCTTGATTGTTTTTAAGCTGATTTTGACCCGGGACTAGATTAGCTCAATTTCTTTTAATCTGTATGTTGTAGGATGATATTTTGTAGATTATTGGAGTATCTGCATTTAGCTTCTTGGTTTTCTTTCAACCTGTAAGAGACGGGGAGTAGTGCTTATCAAAATCTATATTTGGGCTGATTATGTAGTGGTTTTCATTTTGATTAGCTGATTACTAATTTCAATAAAAGAGAAGCTTTTATATCTTCTTTAATATTTGATGCTAGATGAGGTGGGAAGTAGTGTATCTCAAAATCCTTATTTGGGCTGATTATTTAGTGCTTGTTAGTTGAATTATCGCGTTGTTAATTTCAATAATGCATAACAGTTTAAGAATTCTTCTTCTTTTTTTTTTTTTTTGTAGATGGTTAATGGGATGGAAGTACTGTTTCTAAAAATCTTTTTTTGGCAGAGTTAGTGTTTTTTCTAGCTTGATCTTCTGATTATTAATTTCAATAATAGATAAGATTTTATGTTTTGTTCTCTTTTGTTCGACGGTGGTTGAGATTTTTTCTTTCTTTTCTTTTTCTTTTTTTTTTTTGGTATGGAGTTGCTAGATGCATTATTGTCAAGTGAATGGGTTAAAAAAAGTGATATTTGGTTTACCAATACTCAATTTTTTTTATCTATTTATATACTTTGTTTGTTTTCTACTTAAGATCTTGCATTGACAATTCATGTGCTCTTCATTTTTTATTCCTTGAAGTTTGATGCCTCATCTTTTCTTTAGAATTATAAGCGATAAATCACAAAGTATATGACTTGAACCCGTTACCGTGGAGATACAACCATCTTCTTTAACTAATGAGCGACGAATCCTTTCATAAATATCATGTCTTATCTAGTCATCAATAGTATGTAGCCTTATTGTGATTATAGTTTTAAGATTTTCTCATTTATATTCTTTAATTTTCATTATCCTACATTTCTAACCTACTTCATTTAAAAAGAGAGTTTTCCGGTTTCTTCTTGTTTTTCACATTTTTTGTTTTTCTGAACATCTGGTAATTTTTTTTCTATCTTGTTAATTTCTGCCAGCAATTTTAAATAATTAGCCAAAGCTTCAATAATGCGTATTTTTTCTTTGTGAAGAAGCTTTTCATTGTTGTTTTTTATGTTCCTTTTACTTTCTGAAAACAGGTAACAGTGATACTCTTGGTAATGAACTTCTGGAGACATTACTGAGAATGGCTCCAAGCAAAGATGAAGAGCATAAACTGAGAGAGTACAATGATAATTCCCCTTTTAAGCTCGGACCAGCGGAAAAATTTCTCAAGGCGGTGCTCAACACTCCGTTCGCCTTCAAAAGAGTTGAAGCGATGCTCTACATTGCCAATTTTGACTCTGAAGCTAATTACCTTAAAAAATCATTTGCAACTCTTGAGGTAAGTTGCATTTTCTATTAAATCTTTATACTGTGCATGTTGTAAATTTTATGAAGTAAAGAGCCTCATATCTTTCTGTTAAATTTTATTTTGAGATTAAGCTTTCTTTGGTCATACAAACCTTGTTACTAGATATCATGGTGGCTGTTTGGATGATTCGTTCTTCATTGTTCTCATTTTGGATGTAGAAATTATCCTTCGAAGTGATGTTCTACGAATGTTACCCGAAGAACTTATATTCTTTTCAATGTTTTGTTATTTCTGTTGCTTTTTTGTGTTCAATTTTTGAGCATGTATGATACATTATGTAGCATAGTTTTAGCTCTTTTTCTAGTTCATTTGAGGGCTATTTTGTTGCATTTAAGTTAATAATGGATATCATTAATTACTAAAAGCTATTTGGTTGGCTATAAAATGTAAATTCATAGAAGCTATTTTGCTATTTAGTTGGTCCTAATTGGAGCCATGAGTTTGCCTTGACAATTGAAGATTTTTTAAAAAAATGGTCAAATCAAATCAAAATTGAAGTTAATGAGCCATTCAACTAGCCTAGTCTTGCTTGGGTTGAACTTGAATTTAACTGACCTTAAATCAAATCAAAATTCTTATGCATATATGCATAAATACATAGAGAGTTTCTAAATTTTAATTAATTTATGTATGCATTAATGAGTTTATGTTATAAAAATTTATGTATGCCTGAATGTATTAAGAATGTTGGACAATGAATTTGTCATAGGAATTTCAAAACCATTCGAGATTGATTTGTTTTTTTAGCCTGAATCAAAGTTAACGAGCCATGTATGGCTCAAATCCAAATCAGATTAAGGGAACAAACCAACCTTTAGCATGAATTGACTCTGCTCGAGATCTTCAAGCATCCAACGGCTGCTTTTTATGTAGACTTTAATTATCATTTCATATACCTTTAGATTTATGTTAGTGCATTTTTTTATAGTTTGTTTGCACTCTTAACAGTAAAAAAGAATTACTTTATTTGTTTCTGTATTCTGCTGGCATCAATATTCTGTTAAAACTGTTCTCAGACAGCCTGTGAAGAGCTAAGGAGTAGCCGCCTTTTCCTAAAGCTTCTCGAGGCTGTTCTCAAAACCGGTAACCGTATGAATGTCGGAACGAATCGCGGCGATGCACATGCCTTCAAGCTCGATACACTCCTCAAACTAGTCGACGTGAAGGGTACCGACGGTAAGACCACTCTCCTTCATTTTGTTGTTCAAGAAATCATCAGGGCCGAGGGTTCCCGCAATTCCGCTGCCAAAGTTCGTTCGAACACGGTTGGAGATGATCTCGAATGCAGACGACTTGGTCTCCAACTTGTCTCTGGACTCGGGAACGAACTCAGTAATGTGAAAAGTTCCGCTGGTATGGACTGCGATGGGCTTAGTGGCTCAGTGCAGAAGCTCGCCGGAGGAATCGGAAAAGTTCGAGAGGTGCTCCGACTAAATGAAGCTCTGAGACCAGCAGACAATAGTCAGAGGTTTCATGATTCCATGATGGGATTTCTGAAAAAGTTTGAAGCTGAAATAGTTAAGCTTCAAGTTCAGGAGAGCGTTGCGCTCGCACTGGTGAGGGAGATAACTGAATATTTTCATGGGAACTCGGCGAAAGAAGAAGCTCACCCTTTCAGAATCTTCATGATTGTGAGGGATTTCCTCAACATTCTGGATCAGGCCTGTAAAGAGATTGGGAGGATTAACGAGAGAACGTTTATCAGCTCGGTTCGTCAGCCGTCGGCTCAAGTAGGCCAAATGGCTCCACCAGTCTTTCCTAAGTTTCAGGGGATGAGGTCTGGGAGTTCTGATGATGAGAACTCCTTCTAAGCTTAGGCTTAGTTTCCTTGAAAGTTGGATGTTTGGTCCTACATGATGGTTGAAGTTTTGGTTGGCTGCAAAGCTTGTAGGGCTGTTAGAAGCAGGTTTTGTAGCCAAGAGCATGTAGAATATGAACTTGTGTTTCTGTGCTGAATTATATGAACATGTATACATGATGGGAATTTATTGAGATGATTTTGCTTTGCAGTTTAGGAGTGATTTGTTATTTAGTAAATAGGGTAATATAACGTTCAATGCTGAAATATTATGGAAAAGATGCAAAGAACTGTTGCAAGATAATTCATTAAAAATTAGGAAGATTTGCATACATACAAGTTGAATTCTTATCTATTTTAATATCTAGCACCTGAGCTTTGATTTTTACATATATGTCATTTTATGCATGAAATGATGTATTTTATTTTTTTAAAAGTTAAAAATAATGGTCTTTTTTATATGATAATGGTATTAGTGTAAAAAAGTTCGAGATATGTAAATACATTGGAGTTGAGTGGCCAGGACATAAATGCCCCTAAAAGATAAGCATTGGGTTGTTTCATGCATCAGCTTGAGTGAAGGTATTGCTGGATGTGGGTTGTGGTTTGGTTTAAGACTGATTGATACAATTTGAATCTTTAGTTATTCTTAGTAAATTGGAAATGAATTAACAGCTGAAATTCTACAGGAATGCATGCTATTAATCAGTTGATTTTTTCTTGTTTGGTAGGAATGTTTTGGTTTTTAAATTAATTTAAAGGTATTATTAGTGTTATTACGGGACTCTTTTAAGTATAAAATTGATAGCGTCCTCACTGTCACATAACTACGACGCGTGGATATGCACAAGCTAGCGGCAAAAAATAGATATGATGAGGGGTGAGGGATGACTCATTTGTTTGGTTGGAAGTATTTGAAGTTATATTATAATTTTCTTTTTTCATTAACAAAAATAATAAATATAATATAAAATATGTGTGAATATAAAATTTGCATCTTAATTTATTTTGATTGAATTTAGAATTCGATCGATTTGATTGAATTTGAAATTTTTACTATTCATTAATGTAAAATATTATTGGTCATCCTGTTGCCATCTTAGTCGTCGATCATCATTGCTCTTCGTCGCCATCCTTGTGTTGTTGTCATCTGTCGTAGGTCATTGCCATCTGCTCACTGCAACTGTTGTACGCTGCTAGGAAAGAAATGGAACTGACAAGAAGAGCGCCTATGATAATGAGTTGGACTTACCTGAAGTCTTTACTCTTTTGGGAGGGAGTATATTTCATTCACTTTCTACTACTCCAGAAGATGTGCATGGAATAGCTGATTCACTTTTGCCTCCTTTTGAGTATGAATCTCTTAGTAAAGAAAAGAAGAGTTCTCATTCTACTCTTCTAGGTGGAATATTTGATAGAATGCCAATGAGAGAAGAATGCACTATGATCAAGATCCTTTAATGTGCGTAGGGTATAATTTCTTAAATAAAAAAAGAAAGGTTTTTGAATATGATAGGTTCTTAAGGCTTAAATGTAAGAAGAGTTGTGAATATCAAGGGAGCTTCTATGCATAAGCTGACATGAATAGACATCACTATAAAACTTTGAGCATAGAAGAACCGACAACATAATATTAATTGAGTCCAAAATTTTTAAACTTGTCTACAAAATTCTCACTGATGTGTCATATACACCATTTATCACCTATAGCACCTCCTTTTAATCTGAAATTCCTTTAAAAGACCTTAAATGTAGATTATTTATCACCTAGAGCACATCCTTTTATCACAAAATTCATTTAGAAGAACTATAATATTCACGATGGAAAGAAAGCACCTCAATTGATGATAAGATTACACTTTGAAGTATGTGTGCCACCTCCTTGTACGGATATATTAAACTAACAATCTCGTGTTCACTCACTTCACCTATTTGGAGGAAGGTGTCAGTACCTTACAAAATATTGGAGCCTAAACCTAAGCCTGTCATAAAAGAAATGGAAGTAGACACCAGAAATGTCAGTGACATTAGTACCCCTTTGGAGCATGAGAAAGTTATGGAAAAGACCGATTGTGTAGAAGAAATGGATATTGATGAAGGACCTAAATATGTTCCAATTAACCACAGAATATTGGAGGACAGATAATAGATAAGATTATAGATGAGCTAAAAGCGGGCAACAAACAAATCAAAGAAGAAGATGAATATTTGGAGATTCTTGAATAGAATAAGTTTCAAGGATCTTCATCAAGAGAAAGTGCAACTATTATGGTTGTTAAAAATATAGCTTCTTTGTGGGATGAAAAAAAATTATAAATCTTCCAAATGTTTTGGTTGAGAAGGGTGTTGTACCAGATACAATCCAACATCTTATAAATAAGTTAGGGTAGAGGGATGAACATTTAGAAAAATTAGAGAAAATAAAGAAAGAAAAACTGACCTCTATACCTGCAACTCAAAACAAAATTTCAATAACAATACAAACACAACATCAAGATGTTATGATTGAGGAGGGTGCTCCACCTAACACATCCCACTTCCTATCTACTATGTTA
>JXCR01132755.1:92548-133385 GCA_002079205.1 Phalaenopsis hybrid cultivar
TTTTAGATATGGAGGAAGATAAAGAAATACCTATAATTTTAGGGAGACCTTTTTTAGCTTATTGGAAAAGCTATGATAGATATTTAAAAGGGAGAATTAACTATGAGAGTTAACGATCAAGAAGTGAATTTTAACATTGTGAAATCTATGAAATACCCTGCTATTGAAAGAGATAATGAATGTTTTCGCATGGAAATTAGTGAACATCTATTGAATGAGCATTTTAAAGAATATTTTGAAGAGAAAAAAGATTTTAAAGACAAAGATGAAGTTATTTTGGATGAAATAGAAAATGAAGAATTAGATTATGTTCAAGAAAGATTTAAGATGCTGGATATTACAAGAAATGCTGATAAGAATCTAGTTCCGTCAATTATAAAACCACCTGAACTTGAGTTGAAAACATTGCCTAACCACTTGAAGTATGTGTTTCTCGGAAACTCGTCTACATTACCTCTTATTATATCTTTAGAGTTAAATGATTTGCTAAGAGCAAAGACTTTTAGATACATTAAAAAGATATAAGAAAGTTTTTGGTTGGACTTTAGCTGATATTAAAGGAATCAGTCCTTCGATTTGTATGCACAGAATTATATTGGACGAACAATATAAACCAAGAGTTGATCCACAAAGAAGATTAAACCCAATGATATAAGAAGTAGTCAAGAAGGAAATTTTGAAATGGTTGGACACTAGAATTATATATCCTATTTCAGACAGTGCTTGGGTAAGTCCAATTCATTGTGTTCCTAAGAAAGGAGGGGTGACTGCTGAAGCATAAGAGAAAAATGAATTAATACCTATCAGACAAGTTACTGGGTGGCGTACTTGCATTGATTATAGAAAATTAAACACTGCCACTAGGAAAGATCACCTCCCTTTACCATTTTTAGACCAAATAGTTGATAAACTTGCTGGGCACAAAAATTTTAGTTTTTCAGATGGATATACCGGCTACCATCAAATTCCTATTGCTCCTGAAGATTAAGAAAAGACAACATTTACTAGTCTTTTTGGAACTTTTGTTTTTCGGAGAATGTCTTTTGGATTATGTAATGCACCTGCAACATTCTAAAGATGTATGATGTCTATATTTAGTAAGTTAATTGATGATGGAATATAAGTGTTTATGGATGATTTCTCTGTATTTGAAACATCATTTGACGCATGCTTAAATTATCTTGAAAAATTTTTAAAGTTATGCGAAAGAACTAATTTAGTTCTAAATTGGGAGAAATGTCAATTTATGGTTGCAGGAGGAATTTTGTTAGGGCATAAAATTTTGGAAAATGGTATGGAAGTAGACCCTGCAAAATTTCAAGTTTTATCTAAATTAACACCTCCTACTAATGTAAGAGGGGTTAGAAGTTTCCTTAGGCATGTTGGTTTTTACAGGCGTTATATTAAAGATTTTTCAAAAATTACCAAACATCTATGCCAACTTTTAAAAAAGGACAAGAAATTTGANTGTTAAACATATGCATACATGTAAATACATGAGGATGGCATGCCGTCTATGTAAATTTCTACGTGTAATATATATATATGATAAGAGCTCTGCTAGGGTTAGGTGTTTCGTGCGATTTGGAGGCGATATCCGGAAGGGATGGATCTTCTTCTTCAAATCTTTGGTGAGATCTCTCCATCTTCCTCTCCTGCATTTTATACTTCGGTATTTATGTTCTTCTAAGTGGTGCTTTCGGTTCTCTCGGTTTTATCTCTGTTTCGAAGCTTTAGATTTGGGGTTTTCTAATTTTGGTGTTTTTTTGCTGCCGGCACCGCGTTTTTACTCTTTTTTCCTTTCGGTTTTTCTTTTTTTGTGTTCCTTTTCTCTGCTTTTTGGATTCACGGTGGGTGGGGGGAGGTTTCGTTGCTGATTTTGTTTTTTTGAGGTTGTTTCTCTTTGGTTTCTTTGTGATCCACTGTTTTTTATTTTGTCTTTTGCATTGTTTGATGCGTTTTTTGGGCCTTTATGGTCCCTTTCTTTGTTGAAGCCCTTGCGGGGGATTCATGTTCTAAGTTAGGCAATACTGGGCTTTTTCCCCACTCTTTTCATGCTGCTTTGCACTGTCGTAGTGATTATGATTTCATTCAAAAAATTAGGGATAAAGAGGGCAAATTTGCAATGTTTGTTACTGTTGAAGAGTCTAATATCCTGGCTTCTTCGGCAAGGCATGTTCTTATAGGCAAATTCGCTTTTGGGCTACCAAAGCTTGATCTTATGAAACGGGATTTTGACTCTATGAAATTAACTGGGTTTTGGAAATTTGGTGTGTTGGACCGAAGGCATATCCTCATTCAACTATCCAATGACAAGGATTATACTAGAATGTTTTCACATCATTTTATCAAAATTGTTGGTAGCACAATGAAAATTTTAAAGTGGTCTATTGATTTTGATACCAAATCGGAACCACCTATTATTCCAGTTTGGTTGCGTTTTCCGGGACTTAAATTCCATTTGTTCAACCATGAAATTCTTTTTTCTCTTGCTGCGGCTTATGGCAAGCCTTTAAAATTGGACGGCCCCACCTACTTATTGAGCAGACCTTCGAAGGCTAGGGTTCTGGTCGAGCGAGATGTTACCTTACCATTTTGCAATGAGATATGGATAGGGTCCAAACATAAAGGCTATTGGCAGAAAGTTGAACTGGAAAAACATTCACCGAATTGTAATCATTGTATGTTCGGCCATATCCCTGCTCAATGTTTTCATCTTCATCCTCATTTGAAACATGGGCCCCCACCTCCTGCCCCATCACACAAACCGCTCCTTGGGATTTATGTTGAGAACCTTAAAACCTTTTGTAAGGATAATCCCTTTGATAATCCTATGGTAGGTCTAGTTGAGGGTATTGAGATTTCTGAAAATGTTAGTTTTAGCGAACCTATGGTTTTGTCTCCTCATGTTACTAACACTAATAAATTGGAGCAAGATCTTTTACAAGATTCTACTCCTCATGTTTCTATTGTTGATTATCATAGGCAGGATCGTCTATAAGTTTTTTCCGCCCATGAAATTATTTTAAAAAAAAAGTATTGAGAAAGAGTCGGAAATTTTTTATAAAACTAAGGAAGACTTTGTTGAGGGAAATGATATTTCTGAAAACAATATTATTTGTGAGCCTATCGTTATGTCTGAAAATGCTATTACTTGTGAGATGAACAGAGGAAAATATGTTGAGATTTTCATATCTATTTTATATTATTTTTAATGATATTGCACTTTAAAGAAAGACACNGACGACGTTAAACTAAGCGCTTTATGAGAGACAACCCATGGTTATCTTTATTTTTATTATGATTAAAGAGTTTTTGTTTGAAATTATTATTATTTTGTGGTATATTGAACTCTAATACTTGTATTTACCCTTGAATCATCATAAAAATTGGATCCATAAAAAAAATTGGAACGCATTCGGACCCGAGCGAAACTATGAAATTTTTGCCTTGGGAGCCAACGGCGGGCTCAACGCCGCTGATGGCTGGTTTTTCCCGAGAGTCCAGACAATTAATTCTCAAGGCTTGCCGACGACGCCATCGACGCCGCCAACGGCGAGAACGGCAAGATGACGGTTTCCGGAGTTCGAAATGTCGGTTTTTGGCGGTTTTAGGCGAGATTTACTCCCTATAAACTTCCAAACTCGGTTCTTAAATTCATATTACCCAAAAACAAATTAAAACTCCACCAAATTTATTCCTATGGCTTCCAATTCCATTGAAAACCCTAAATTTTGAGTGTTCAACCGGAGAAAGTTTGTTAGTTCTGAGGCACAACGAATCTTCAACAAAGTGCTGACAAAAAGGAGATTAATCAAAGAAAGAGGATTCGTGAATTGAGGATTGAACAATCCTTTGACAGTAATTGAAGAGATGATTGTGCGACGACGATGAGAAGCATTGTGCTACACTATTGCCGCCGTAGTTGTTCCTGTGGTGAAGGAGTTTTATGCTAATTTGCATGGAATCAATCAAGGAGTCTGACCAAAGAAAAATATGTTGAGATTTTCATATCTATTTTATATTATTTTTAATGATATTGCACTTTAAAGAAAGTTATTTTTTATATTTTGTTGCATGAATGATGAATTAGGGTCATTAGAGCAAAAAGATACAAAAAGGAGCGAATTTGGAGCGAATAGGACCAAAATGTGATGATTTGAACTAGGCCACCGATGGCGCCCTCGACCCCGCTGACGGCGAGTTTTTCCCTAGACTACAGGACAAAATCTTCAGAAGCCCACCGATGACGCCCTCGAGGCTGCCGACTGCGAGATCGACGGTTATGCCTACTCAAGCATTGGATAAGGCCAAATTTTTAAGGGATGCTTAAGTAACTCTTATAAAAGCTCATCCATAATTTTAAAAGAACATTTTGGCCAAAAATTAGGAGAGCTTGAAGAGCCTGGAGAGTCTAGAGGAGGTGGTGAGAGCCTACAGGTTAGAGAGGTTCCATTAGTGTGTAAAAATTGTGAGGATTTCTTCGAGAAATTGTAAGAGTGGAGGGAAAGTGACAGATTTCTTCCTCCTTTCTACTTCAAAGAGAAATTTTGTGTGTTGTAAAGAAAGGAGAGATTCAGAGGAACTTCGAGGAGTGTTCTTGAGAAAATTTAGAGATAAGTTATTTATTATAGTTTGTATGACTTTAATTTTATTTATGAATTTGTTGTGTTTTTCTCATGAGTTCTGAGTAGTTTTCTCTGTCTTTCTCCTTATCTCGAGATTTGTAAAATGATGATTTGAATTAGAGAAGCCATGAAAATGTTTAAGAAATTGTGATGATCTTTTCACTTTGATCTTAATTTGCTTTCAATCTGACCAATTGATTTGTTAAAATATGTTGAGTTTTACAGCTAAAGTGAATATTACATCCAAGATTCAGGGAGGTCAAAGCCTTTGAAAGTTGAGTGCAAATAAATAGGGAAATATTATTCGCGGGCGTAGAATTGGAGATTTTAGAGTGACAGACTAAAATCCCTAATTTGGTCCTATTTTTTGGGTGTTGAAGTGTAGATGTTAGCCCTCGGGTGAGGGGAGCATGGGAGCTCCGAAGTGAGAGTCGGTATCCTCCCAACCTAGTCGCAGATTCAGTAAACGAGCAAAGGATTAGTCAATGTTCTTTATGCCTAGACCAAAGGGCAAATAATAGGTATGCTCCTATTTGGCACAATATAAATTGAACTAATTCATTTTATCCATTCACTATAATTTCTTGACAAGGAGAAGGATGCTTCTTATATATTGAATATCACAATTAAACCCTACTTTGCATCATTAGTTATTTATTATTTATTAAAATTATCTATTTATTTCAATTGCCTATTAGTGCAGATAAGAAAATTGAATGTCGTTGTTGTGATTAAAGTATTGCTTTTCTAAGGTCTTAGTCTGTAATTCTAAACTACTCCTGATCGATATCTAGGACTCCATTAGAGCCCTATATTACTTGAGCGATACGTATAGTTGCGTTGATAAGTTATTGTGATTAAAGTATTGCTTTTCTAAAATCTTAGTTCGCAGTTCTAAACCACTCCCTATGGGCGAAATTTAGGACTCCATTAGAGCCCTATATTACTTGAGCAGTACGTATACTTGCGTTGACAAATTTGACTTTAACATTATTGAATATTATATTTATACATCTTTTAAACGCATTTGTAAAGTCACGATCAAGTCTTTGGATGCTGTTGCTGGAAATTAAATCTTCTAGTAGCGCCATCAAATTCTTGTATTTGTCGATTTACAAAAAGTAGTTCAAAGTCGTATATGTGCAAGACAGATGGATAACTTTTACTCCTGCATGGATTAATGAGTTATATATGATCGAGAGTCTGCCATTATTCCAAATTCGTCCTGACAAGAAATCTGATGAATGAGATCTACCAATTTTTGACGGATGAGACTAAAGACTGGGAAATGAGAGAAAATGGGCATGTTAGTTTCTGTGCTACACTTCTAAACCCCATTTCTAAACACTGGAACTTCTTCATTTCTACAAAACTATTACCGACAATGAGAATCGGTAAAGTTACTAAAGAAAGTGCTATTCTGAATTATTGTATTCAAATGGTACTGTCGATTGATATTGGATTGATAATTGTGAAGTCTTTTTTGGGCCTGATCGTTCATGGATCAACTTATGGGATTGAACATCCTTCAACAATTTTCTTACTCTGCAGCCAGTTCCAAGTATCTTATGAGAATTGGGAAAAGGTACTTCTACCTTGGAAGCCTTTATACCTAACTGAGAAGTTCCCAACCAATGAAGATGTGAATGATATGACTATTATTGTGGATCAATCGTCTCAGAATTCACTACCTATTTAGCCTCTAATTCCGAACAAGACACTAGTGATCCTACACAGAATCAAGAAACTGGAGAAAGAGGTACAAAATGTTATGAATACAATTAACAATATCACTGAAATTTTTTATCATCTAGACTGGAGGATGAAGAGCATTTTGATCACTCAGGACATATCGAAGGAAGTTTGATACGATTGATGAGAAAGATGAGATTGATAGAGGAGACTCTACTGAAGAATTCTCATACTGACCCTTCTATAACCTCTTCATTCATGTTCAATCGATGGGCGATATCAGAGGAGAAACAAGCACTGAATCGGAGGAGTAGTAGATTTACTTTACTACCTATATGTTTATGTGTGTGATTTGATTTGAACTTATGTGTTTGTTTTACTTTCAAATTTTGTTTTTAGATCTCAGTATAGTTGAGATTGAGCATAAAATGTTTGTTTTCAGCATTTTGAGTGTTGTGGCTTGGATTGCGACGCTTAATTGATGTATTAAGGTTGAGAAAATACCAAACTTATGTGTGTTGTGTAACGTGTATTGTAACCCTTGGATTTTATATATAATAGTGATGTTTTGTGTTGTGAATGTTTATTTGTGTTAGTACATCATTTAATCACTTAAAACTTATGTCTAAAATGATTGAATGAATGTCGACGAGGCTTGAAATTGATCAAAATCGCAAAAATCTGGAAATTGAACCAATTTTGAAAATCTTGCCGACGGCGCAATTGACGCCACCGACGACAGATTTTTCCCTAGACATAGGATATTAAATTCAATAGATTTGACCACGGCAAGTAGTGAATCAAGTGGAGGACTGGGACATCCTAGCCTCATTTATGCACTTTGCCAACTTTCTGGAGTTGAAGCTGGAGATGATGAAGAATGAGTTTACCCTACGAATAAATCCCATGAAGGATGGAGATCTGGGAGTAGGATTAAAGAACCTTCTACTAGTAGAGATATCCCCTCTATTAATTATGACCTTCTTTCCTCTAGTTCCCCTACCTTTCATGATTTAATGAATGAGTTAACCTTGCAGCAAAAAAGTATAGAGAAAATAAATGAAAGAATTGGGGGATTAGAACGTAGACATGATTATGATAAGTGAGTACCTACATAGGTATTCTGACTTTGAGATAGCTTACTACGAAGCTCAGGCCCGACACTGCAGAGGTGAGTCTGATGTTACTTTTTCTGAATGCCCCCGTTATACTCAGTATCAGCCCAATCCACCTGCAGACCAGGGAGACGAGGATATATTATGAGATTTTGATATATGATAGTGATTGATGTACTTTTGTTTTGTGATTTTGTGACAGAGATAGATGTATGTTTGTGTGTACTTTCATTTTATTCTATATTTTATTTTATGTTTGCAGTTAGATAATTTTTAATTATTGCTATAAATGTTCAGTGTTGTAGTTTGAAATTTGCATGTGTAGATATAATAAACTTTGATTAGTACTTTGTAAAATTGTAATGTGATGTGATTTTTTTTTGCATTATGATGTATTTGTAATTGTTTTTTTAGTATTGTGATATGTTAGTAAAATATTGTATTTGTATAATTTTTAGTTTTGTACTTATTTTAAAATTTCATTACCCAACAAATTCTCTAATGATTTATATGTATAGAAAACTCCTAATATTACAGACCAGTTAAGGTAAAAATTTTAAGAAGGGTCTGCAAAAAAAAATTCAGAATGATGAAAATGTCTAAAGTACTGAGGTATGATTTATATTTAGAATTTTTCTTTCCACCTGAATCATTCATATTGGAAATTTTAAGTTTGGGGGAGGGAAGAAAAAGATTAACTATTATAAGTTCTCAATTTAAATATTTTCAAAAATTATTAATATGGTTTTTTATAGTGAATTTAATTCAGATAGATATAATTTGTAGATATTTAAATATTATGGTAGATTTAAAGGAATATTTTTGTAAGGAAAATTAATTTTGTAGATTAAGATATTTAGTATAAGAGAATAAGACTATAGTTAACTATTTTAAGTAAATAAAACTATATTTTGAAATATTAAGAATCTTAGAAATTCATTTGAGAATAAAAGATTGGGGCTCAATGATGTAAAAGCTATAAAATACTTACAAGGTAAAGGAATGCTTTGAGTTTCAAATTTAGGGAAAGAAAAGTGAAGTTCAAAATTATTAATAAGTTAAAGGAATGCTTTGAGTTTCAAATTTAGGGAAAGAAAGGTGATGTTCAAAATCATTAAAGGTGGAATGCTTTGAAAATGCTTTGAGTTTCAAATTTAGGGAAAGAAAAGTGAAGTTCAAAATCATTAAAGGCTATCCAATGTTTTGAGTTTCAAATTTAGGGAAAGAAAAGTGAAGTTCAAAATCATTAAAGGCTATCCAGATTTTTGAGTTTCAAATTTAGGGAAAGAAAAGTGAAGTTCAAAATCATTAAAGACTATCCAGATAATAATCTTCACTTGAAAAAGAAAAAGAAAGGATTGACAACAATCACTGAAAAGAAAAGAAAAATTCACTTGAAAAAGGAAAAAGAAATGATTGACAACAATCCTTGAAAAGAAAAGAAAAATATATATTTTAGGGAAAGAAAAGTGAAGTTCAAAATCATTAAAGGCTATCCAGATATAGTAATCCTCACCAAAATCCCTGAAAAGAAAAGAAAAATATATAGGATTGAAAGCAATCCAAATGAAAAAATATATATAAGTGAGGAGAAGATTGAGGAGATGCCTGATAAAAAATTGGCTTCACTTGGACCTAACTAAAGGGAAAACCTAAATACATTCCTGAACTTATATTTATGGAATACCATCTTTTACTAGTAATGTTCTCATGAAGTTCCTATCATTTGAATATTTTAAGTGACTTGATATTACAACATATAGTCATTCTTGAAATGAATAGAAAACTAGAACACTTAAACTTGATGACTAGATAGTCTTGTACCTACAAAGTTAATTTAATTACTTAATTTTTTTCTGAAAATCTCACTATGATATTTACTTAAATCAAACTTATAGTATTTCTAAATTAAAACTTTACCACAGTAGATCATAACTTTTATGTAGTACTAAAATTACTTGAGGATAAGTAATAGTTAAGTTTGGGGAATTTTGAACAAAGGAAAATATGTTGAGATTTCCATACCTATTTTACACTGATTTTGATGATATTGCACTTTGAAGAAAGATATTTTTGATTTTTTGTTGCTGGTATGTTGAATTATGGTTATTGGAGCAAAAAGATGCAAAAAGTAGTGAATTTGGACAAAAAGGACCAAAATATGAAGATTTGATCTTGGACGCCGACGACGGGTTTTTCCCGAGAGTTCAGAATTAAATATTCTAGAAGGCCGCCGATAGCGCCATCGAGGCCGTCGATGGCGAGCATGTCGGTTCTCTCAACAGATGCATTGAATGTGGACGATTTTTGAAGGGACGCTTGGACAACTCTTGAAAGCTCTTCTACAACTTTAAAAGAAACAATTTGGAGGCCGAGAGGGGTGCATCCACGTGTTTCCATTAAAGTGTAGAGAGTGTAATTTAGGGTTAGTATTGTGAGGAATTCTTTAAGAGATTGTAAGAGTGGAAGGAAAGTGAGAGATTTCTTCCTCGTTGCCGCTTCGAAGGAGAATTCTGTGTGTTGTAAAGAAAGGAAGAGATTCAGAGGAACTTAAAGGAGTTTGCTTGGGGAGGAATTAGAGATAAGTGGTATTTACTTATTGAAGTTTGTATGAATTTACTTTTATATATAAATTCTAAGTTTTATCGTATATTCTCCATGAGTTCTGAGTAGTTTTCTCTGTCTTTCTTCTTATCATGAGATTTTGTGAAATGGTGATTTGAATTGGTTGTGCCATGAGAATGTTAAAGAAGTTGTGATAACTTTTCACTTCAATCTTAATTTACTTTCAGTATGGCCAATCAATTTGTTAAAATATGTTGTGTTTTACAAATAAAGTAAATATTACGTCCTAGATTTACGGAGGTCAAAGTCCTTGAAAATTGGGTGCAGATAAATAGGGAAATAAAAATTATCGAACGTAGAATTGGAGATTTTAGAGCGACAGACTAAAATCCTCAATTCGGTCCTATCGTTGGGTGTTGAAGTGTAGATGTTAGCCCTCAGGCGAGGGGAACGTGGGAGCTCCAAAGTGAGTCCGGTATCCTCCCAGCCTAGCTGTAGATTCAGTAACCAAGCATAGGATTAGTCAATGTTCTTTATTCGGTATCCTCCCAGCCTAGCCGCAGAATCAGCCAAACATAGGATTAGTCAATGTTTTTTAAGGTATCCTTCCAGCCTAGCCATAGAATCAGTAACCAAGCATAGGATTAGTCAATGTTCTTTAAGTATCCTCCCAGCCTAGCCGCAGAATCAGTAAACAAGCATAGGATTAGTCAATGTTCTTTATGCCTCAGCCTAGCCGCAGAATCAGTAACTAAGCATAGAATTAGTCAATGTTCTTTATGCCTGGACCACTAGCCGCAAAATCAGTAACCAAGCATAGGATTAGTCAATGTTCTTTATGCCTGGACCAAAGATTAGCCGCAGATTCAGTAAACAAGCGTAGGATTAGTCAATGTTCTTTATGCCAGGACCAAAGGGACCACAGATTCAATAAACAAGAATAGGATTAGTCAATGTTCTTTATGTCTGGACCAAAGGGTATCGCAGATTCAATAAACAAGCATAGGATTAGTCAATGTTCTTTATGCTTGGACCAAAGGGTAAATACGAATTTAGCAAACAAGCATAAGATTAGTCAATGTTCTTTATGTCTGGACCAAAGGGTAAAGAATTCGGATTTAGTAAACAAGCATATGATTACTCAATGTTCTTTATGCCTGGACCAAAGGGTAAAGAACTCAGGTGAGGGGAACGTGGGAGCTCCAAAGTGAGAGCTGGTATCCTCCCAGCCTAGCCGCAAATTCAGTAAACAAGCATAGGATTAGTCAATGTTCTTTATGCCTTGACCAAAGAGTAAAGAATAGGTATGCTCATCGGTAACCAAGCATAGGATTAGTCAATGTTCTTTATGTCTGTACCAAAGGGTAAAGAATAGGTAGGTGCTGAAGTGTAGATGTTAGCCCTCAAGCGAGGGGAACGTGGGAGCTCCGAAGTGAGAGCCGGTATCCTCCCAGCCTAGCCACAGATTCAGTGAGGGGAACGTGAAAGCTCCAAAGTGAGAGTCGGTATCCTCCCAGCCTAGTTACAGAATCAGTAACCAAGCATAGGATTAGTCAATGTTCTTTATGTCTGGACCAAAGGGTAAGTCATATCGTTTGGGTGCTGAAGTGTAGATGTTAGCCCTCAGGCGAGGGGAACGTGGGAGCTCAATTCAATCCTATCGTTTGGGTGTTGAAGTGTAGATGTTAGCCCTCAGGCGAGGGGAACGTGGGAGCTCGAAAGTAAGAGCCGGTATTCTCCCAGCCTAGCCGCAGATTCAGTAAACAAGCGTAGGATTAGTCAATGTTCTTTATGTTTGGGTGTTGATGTGTAGATGTTAGCCCTCAGGTGAGGGGAACGTGGGAGCTCCAAAGTGTCCGGTATCCTCCCAGCCTAGCTGTAGATTCAGTAACCAAGCATAGGATTAGTCAATGTTCTTTATTCGGTATCCTCCCAGCCTAGCCGCAGAATCAGAGTGTAGATGTTAGCCCTCAGGTGAGGGGAACGTGGGAGCTCCGAAGTGATCCGGTATCCTCCCAGCCTAGCTGTAGATTCAGTAACCAAGCATAGGATTAGTCAATGTTCTTTATTCGGTATCCTCCCAGCCTAGCCGCAGAATCAGCCAAACATAGGATTAGTCAATGTTTTTTAAGGTATCCTTCCAGCCTAGCCATAGAATCAGTAACCAAGCATAGGATTAGTCAATGTTCTTTAAGTATCCTCCCAGCCTAGCCGCAGAATCAGTAAACAAGCATAGGATTAGTCAATGTTCTTTATGCCTCAGCCTAGCCGCAGAATCAGTAACTAAGCATAGAATTAGTCAATGTTCTTTATGCCTGGACCACTAGCCGCAAAATCAGTAACCAAGCATAGGATTAGTCAATGTTCTTTATGCCTGGACCAAAGATTAGCCGCAGATTCAGTAAACAAGCGTAGGATTAGTCAATGTTCTTTATGCCAGGACCAAAGGGACCACAGATTCAATAAACAAGAATAGGATTAGTCAATGTTCTTTATGTCTGGACCAAAGGGTATCGCAGATTCAATAAACAAGCATAGGATTAGTCAATGTTCTTTATGCTTGGACCAAAGGGTAAATACGAATTTAGCAAACAAGCATAAGATTAGTCAATGTTCTTTATGTCTGGACCAAAGGGTAAAGAATTCAGATTCAGTAACCAAGCATAGGATTAGTCAATGATTTTTATGCCTGGTCCAAAGGGTAAAGAATATGTATGCTCCTATTTGGCATAATATAATTTGAACTGATTCAATTTATCCATTCACTAAAATTTATTGACAAGGAGAAGGATGCTTTCTTATATATTGAACTTCACATTAAAAACTTTATTAGTAGAAGTTAATTAAGAGTTTATAAAAATTATTTTTTATTTCAATTGTCAATTAGTGACAAATATGCAATTTGAACTATATTATTATGATTAAGTACTGATTTTTTAAATCTTAGTTCGTAGACTCTAATATTACTCCCTGTGGGATCGATATCCAGGACTCCATTAAAGCCCTGTATTACTTGAGTGATACGTATAGTTGCGTTGATAAGTGTGACTTTGCAATTATTAAATATTTTATACACATCTTTATCAAATCTATAACCTTTATCAAGTTTTTGGCGCCGTTGCTGGGGATTTAAATCTTCTAGCAGCAGTATCAAATTCTTGTATTTTTAGAAATATATAAAGTCGCTGTCAGTGGCCTCTTCAAATAGGGTGTGATTGGAACCTTTTTTGTTTGCATTCACTCTCAAAACTTTCCTCTCAATCTATTGACCACAAGTGTGTTTCCATGGCTAGCTACTAAGAACTTATAGAGGAATCTATTACCGAAGATTTTATGAAGAAAACCTTCGATGTATCCTTTTTGAAGATGCATCATGAGAAGGAGATTACAGAGAAGGAAAAAGTCTATCGGAGTGACCTGGTCCAGAGGCGAGAAAAAGTTCAATGGCAAGAGGCCTAAAGGAGGTACTCTACCAGAACGCAAGACTATGATGAAGTCAGTTTGATAGTGCAAGGAGGCCTGATGGAACAAAGAGGCCAAAAGTTGGAAAGTGGATTAAGCACATTGCCTACAAGAGGACATGGGTGGAGGATTTGGCAAATGAAATTGAGTCATTCAATTGGACTCATCGCTACAGCCTGGTGAGAGCTTCTGGTCATTTTGGTGGTCCGAGATAGATTGCCTCCTTAGCATGAGCAGTCTCGATCTTTTTACTTAGGAATTTTTCTCTTACTTTGATAACTCTATTTATTGGTGCAGTTGATGTGGTCCTACCATTTGATTCCTCGATGCAAGGTGCCAGCTGCGGACCTGCTCTCTTATTGTCCAAAGGAAATCTAGCTCTTAGGCAGAGTGGAGTAGAGGCAGTTAGTATTCTCCTGGTGTACCTACTATGTACTTGCTTGTAGTCTTAAACAGATACTATGAATTCTGGAACTTGATTTGTGCAGCAATTTGAAACTACATGCAACTGTGCCAAAATATTGATAACTTTCCCAGTTTAAGTGAAATTTAGACACTAGGAGTTTCATGCAAGTATACGTGTTGTACAAGTAATATCGGATTATTTATTCTGGATTATCGATCCCACAGAGAATGTTGTAATTGAGCTTAAGAAAAGTTCTAGCCTAATATAATGAGTCTTAGCCTGAAAGTAAAGTTATTTTAAGTTATGTTTACTAGTCTTACTAAATTATCTCTAATTCTATTGATATACTCTTAAGGTAATTTTACTAAAGCTAAATGAAGTGGGAAAATCAAGATATAAAAACGACCCTACTCCTACAATGACATAAGTAGGGTGTAGGAATGGAACACATATAATAGAAATTGTAGCTAGTGACAAATAGGAGTAATCCTCTTCTTTACCCTCTTCTAAGTTCATAAAAAAGTTTGGTTCAACTTGGTTAGTGTTTCTATCTGTCACTTTAAAAACCCAGTTTGACCCATTAAATTGTGTTTTGTTATCTCTTTGCATTGCCCTATGAGCTACATTTCCTTCACCTATTAGTGCAATGTGATTCTTCCTAGTTGTGCATGTCATAGCTATCCCGAGTCTTTATGGGTTCACAATGAATTTTAACATATCATTTGGCCAAAATGATAAGTAAACTAAGCACAAAGGAAACCCATCACTTTAATGAATAAAAATATATTCTAAAAACATCTTAATATCCTACACATCCATCAAATTTGTCATATGAGAAAGGTATAAAGAAACTACTCACAGTGTATGAAGAGAAAATTTTAATTCATCATCTTATAATAAAGCAAATCCATAGAAAATGAGTTTACAAATAACTTAAAAATGAAAACATAGAATGCAACACTTAACTTTCTCCTCAAGAAAAGAGGTGAAAATTCCTCCACAAGTGATCTTGAAATGCTCCTTACACTGCTAAAAGTATTCCCTTATAGAATTCTCTCAAAACCCTCTCCAATCTCTCTAAGAAAATGAAAAAAAAAGTAAAACCTAGCTCTAAACGCTTCTCTACTGCCTTCCATGGCTTCCCCCAAGTCTTCACAATGATCTGAAGGGGCATGCTTGAACTACCTCCAACCCGTCTTAACTCCTAAATTCATGCTAAAGCACCTGTTGAAACTACCATGGGCAGTTCTGATGCCTAGGCGCCACTGGCTCTGTCTGCTTGGTGAAGTCTGAGGCTTAGGCACCACTGTGTTGGAAACATAATGTTCACCAACTATTCCATTTTTGCCTCTATTTCACTACATCTCAGCTCAAGTCCTCATACCTATTATACATGCAATAAAAACACAAAAATACATTTTCTTAAGGTACAATTCCATCAAAAACAAGTGTTAAATGTAAAAGAAATCGAGCATGCTATAAGACATATCAAAATCACCCAAACTTAAATGTTACTTGTCCTCAATTAATGCCAGAATTTTAATTTATTTTTATTAATTCAATGTAGTGAACTTAATAAAAATCTCCTTCAATTTTGCCTTAAGAATATCATAGTTCATTAGAGTCAACTGTAGTAAATAAGCTTAACAATTAGGTATAAGTAATCCTTATAGGTAACTTTAGAAATTTTCATTTTCTATCGACTTCCAAAAATCATTGACACATATTAATTCTAGGTTCTTTAGAGAATGAAAATAAGATTTAAGCACTTCATTTAAAAAGTTTGACTAATACTTTTTAAATACCATCGAGTTTAGGATCATGATGAAGTTAAAACTTTGAATAGACTCTAGTGAAAACAATTTTTAATTAAGCTTCTCTTCAAGCTTCTCCTCACTTATTCAATTTTTCTTTTCATATCCTTTTTTACTTTAGGATATTTTTCAAACCTTAATATATCTATAAGAGGATTACTATATCATGATAGGTCTGTAATATTTATGAATTTCACTAAAAGTACAACTTATCAAATTTCTTCACCTAACAATTTTTTCTTAAATTTGTAGTACTAGCTGAAAAAAAAATAAAGGCTAAAATCTTATATAATGTATTTCAAGGTTCATAATTATCCACATATACAATCATTTTCAAAAGATGAATAGAAACAACATTTTCCTACATGTTCACCAACAAGTTACTTAACTTTAGTGAAGACTCATTTGCATAAAGTTTCAAATAAGGATTCTACTTCATTCATTACTCAATATTGAAGTAATTTTTAATTAACACCACACTCCTCAAATCATTTAAATATATATCCATTTAAATGTATGCTATTGAGATTACTCAACTCGAAATTATGCAGTTTTTTAGTTTTCAGCCCAAAAACATGGGCTGATTTCCTTAGACAACTAGTGTGCAAAATGGATATTATATAGAATTTAGAATTGATTTGTATTTCAAATACTTGAGGTTTTATGCAAGTATATGTATCATTTAAAGTAATATAGGATTTTTTTTAAAACCCCTAATATCAATCCCACGGGAAAGCGAGGTGAGAAATCCCTTAGGCTAATTATAGTCTACTACTATTAGACCTTAGTTTGGAATTTTTGAAAAGTTTCATTTTCCTAAATTCCTAATTTACTCTAAAATTAAAGTTAACTAAAATAAATAAAAACCAAATCTAAGGAGACTGGGTAAATTTTGGAAAGTTTTTATATTATAATGAGATCATAATCAGTGCAGGAATTGAATGTTTAAAGATTTAAAATGTGGTTTGGTGACAAATAGAAGCATACCTATTTCTTACCCTCTATCGAGTGCATAAAGAACGTTGGATAATCTAAAGTTAAGTTCCTAATTGTATGGCTATGCTGAGTAGATTCTAGCCTCTCACTTCCATATTACCCATTGTGCCCTCTCTATAGGACTAACCGAGGACTCAAGTTCTAAATTAAGACCAAATTGATAAAAGTTTGAGCCTGTCACTCTAGAATCATTAATTCTACGCTCATCAAAACTTATTTCCCTATCTATTTGCACTCTCCCTTGGACGTGACATCCCCTCCATCCAAGGTTTAGTGTGGTACTCACTAGTTGGTGAAATCATAGCCCTCCCGCATCATTATGTTTCATAATAAATTTTAACATTACAAATGATCAGTTTGTAGAGTAAATTAAGAATCAATGAAAATACCATCACAATTTTGAAATAAAAGAAATCTTCAAACCATTATAATCCCACACATGATTAATTATCATAACAAGGAGAAAGAGTAAGAAAAAATACTCACTAAGCATGGAGAGAACACAACAGAAAACGTCGTTTCAATCAAAGCAAATTCACTAGAAAAGTGTTTACAAAAATTATAATATAATGAAGAACACAATACTTAAATTTTTCCTCTAAAAGAAAGATAAATATCCGTCAAACAAAGTCTCATGCTTATCCAAGCAAAACTCCTACAATTCCTTTCAAATATCTCTCAAAATACCTCACCAATCTCTCCAAAAAAGGTAGAAATCTACATTTCTATTCCTATCTACTACCTCTTGACGTTCTTGAAGTTTATAAGGGTTTGAAATGCCAAAAGGTGCCTACCCAAGTCCCAAAAGGTGCCTTATAACTCCTTGTGGCATCTAGAAGCCATCCATAATTGTCTCTTGCACCTAGGTGCCTAAGCACCGATTTTTAGGTGAAACTGGTGCCTAGGCGCCACTCTACTGATAGTACCCCAATTTTGCTCCGTTTTGCCCCGTTTTAGCTCCAATCCGCTCAAAGTGTTATACTTACAAGATAAACATGAAAATAATCATTTTTTAAAGTGTAATTTCATTAAAAAAACATATGATAAATGTAAATAAAATTAAGCATAGGAAGACATATCAAAATTTGTCATATTAGAATTTTCTTCCTTGCTCAATTTAACTCCAAATTGCACCATTTTTGCTCCATTTTATCCAAAACTCGATTTCTTGTACCTGGAACCAAAAACAAGCAAAAATCTTCCTTTAAAGTGTAATATCATTAAAAATGAGCATAAAATGTATATGAAAAATTAAGTAATTTTTAAGTGTGTCATGAGGACAAATAATGTAATGTTTTTAAAGGTTTTTCTCCCCAACTTGATTTTTATCATGTATAGCATTATGAAAAAAATAATATAAATAGTTAGAAAACAAAACTGAATTACTTTCTACTATATGAGTCTATCATAAAAAAAAACATACAAGTTTAAATAGAAAAGAAAAGTATGTAGCGGTAAGTGAAACTAAGTTTAACATGTTTAACATGAAATTTGCGTTAAAAAGAACTATAGTATCACAGCAAGTATGTCCCACAATCAAGTCCAAATAATAGCAAAAACTAATCTAAGAAATTCGTAACAAAATAAAAAAATATTGAGTCCAATACATGAAATAAATATAAAATAAAATACATCAGTTTAGCAATGACTGGGAAAGCATAAAAAAAGTACATCTACATTCAAATGAAAATAACTACTCCTCATCCTTATCATCATCATTAGTATCATCATCATCATCATCATCACCATCTTCCTTTGAGTTCTCGTCCATCAGTCTACGATGCTCATACAGTCGGTATGGAGGATAAGCATAGAACTTCACTGTCTTGTCTCCTCCAATCCAGTGGTTTTATCTATACATTTTGATATGAGCAGCATAAGCACAAGCTTCATGTTCATTTTGATGTTTATTTTGCCAATAAAAATGTGTCAAATAAACTTGGGCCTGAGTAATGTCAATATCATCTTCTATAATCTTTAACCGCTCATACATTAAAGTCATGCTCATGGTAGGTGGATGTTGAGAGTAAGAAGTGGATGGCCAAGAAGAAGAATGAGCCTGAGAAGAACTCGCTCTGTGCCCAAAAATAACATGTTTATCATTTATGCTCACAGTTTCCTTATTAATTGGCTTTAGTGGATGAAGTAGCTCCCCCCATTTCTCAAAACCAACACCAATTTGCTGGTAAAGGGTAAAAATAGTGGAGGGGTGTCTTAACCCTAAAGTAGATTCTCCCTTTGCAGCATTGGTATTAGAATGATAAATGATAGAATCAATATCAATTGTTTTCATCATTTGAATGCAGTAGTTAAGACTAGCTCTCTCACATGTGTAACCTCATTAAGATTAGTGGAAGGAAGGAGCTTGGCAGGAATGAAGTAGTGTTAGGCTTTGGAAGGTGCATTCAGTTTGGATTAAGAAAAGCTGATCATATGGTCATTTGTCACTATCAAAGTACCCTTTCCATCAGTTAAGAACATAATAATATCAATGAGCACAGTGTCAGGGGGTGCAAAGTTGAAGTAAAAACAATTTGGGACATCTCCCAATGAAAATAATGCATTTATATGAGAAGGGGTGATAACCACTTGCTTCTCCCTCACAAAGACTTAATAAGAAGAGGCTTTAGGGAGGTCAGCATAAAACTTCTTGACTATAGAAAAGACAAACACAACAACAATATAACACAAGGCCTCCCAATGACAATATACAGTTAAACTTTCCACAGCATCGCCGGGCCTATTGAAACCCAGCTCCACAATCAACTTCTTTGACACAATGAATTCATTGTATCACTCTTGAGATTTGGAGCTAACAATTTTTTTTCAATCAAAGAACCTTTTTTCCTTACTTTCCTTGGTCTTGGGTGACATAACAAATGAAGATATACAAATATATGATAAAATGAGTTCAAATATAGCATGTAATTGACTCAATAAGCAAGTTTAGAGCTAAATCAACTCTCTCCAAGTAATCCCTCTTCTTCTCCACTGATTTTCCAATGAAGAAGAAATCACAAGGTAAAGATGAGAAAATTTAGCTAAGGAAGATGAATTTCAAACTCAAATAGCTCTAGATTGATCACAAATGCACAGAGAAAGGGATCCCTAAGTATCCTCAGAACTTTAGAGAAAAGTCAGGGAGGAGCTCATGCAAAAATGACATAAATTGGGGTCATTCAGCCGATTTTTGTTGAGCAAGTAGGCCCGATGCCTAGGTGCTACGATAGTGGTGCCAAGGCACTTTGGTGCAATGCCTTAGCACTGGTCCATTGGTGCCAAGGCGCCAGTACACTTTCTGGCACATTGGTGTCAGGTGTTCTAAGGCCTATTTGCATGATAAAAAATTTGACCTAGTGATTTAATTTAATTATTTTGACCCTCCCAAAGTATTTAATCACACTAATAAACACACAAAGATAAGAGATAAATAAGTTTTACTCTTCTACCTTCTTATCACACCTCCCTTCTTCACTTCCAATTTTTAATAGAATCTCCTTCCAATGAACTATTGGGTGCTTTTGGATATTTTAATATGGTCAAACCCATAGACAAGATTTTTGCTAATATATTGATTTCTATGTTGCTAATCCAACGTATTGCCTCATCCTCTAAAGTATGAACCCAAACAGTAAAAAAGACTAAAGTCAAGATCATCCTCATGTTCCTTTACAAGCTGATTTATTGATGTTGACCTCATTTCTGATGAGGTTTAATTTCTACTCGTTAGAAGCCTAGAATCTAGCCATAGGAATTTCTTGTTGACTATCATAGATGACCTAGTAAACTAAGCCCTCCCACATAGAAATTCCAAGCACTTCTTTTCTCCTCTTGGAAAGTCCCACCGGAATGGTCACAAGCCCCCAAATGTCATTTAAGATGGTTAAGACCAACAAGCGGAGACTTAAGAGTGAGTTTCAATAGGTTTAATCAAGCCTTAGGGAAAAGATGGTTGACTTGGTTTTGTTCATAACCTCGCACACACACTTGAGTCAATCACAAATCACACATAATCCTAAAAAAAACCCTAAAGTCATTCAGGCTTACCCCCTTCCTCAACTCTTTTGGGAACCCATGTGGGTGGTTCCCAAGCCTTTAGCCTTTAACTAAAAGTGACTAGGACCAGCATATGGAGGATCTAAAATGAGCTTTCCTATGGGTACATGGCACCAAAAAGGAAATTTCCTGACCAACATACCCAATGAGTTTCAATCCCACCAAAACGCCCAACTTTGGCCTTCTACCCCCAAACTTCTCCAAATTTATCAAAAAGATACTCATGTTCAAAAATTCCCAAAAATCTCCTAATTCACTTTAAATGTCCTTAAGATAATTCCTAACCACCCAAAAACCCCAACGACACCCAAAGCCACTAAATTTGACCTAAATTCCCAAATTGCCCCTAAAGCCCTAAAATCCCTAAATCATCCCCAATTCCCACCAAATTCATTTCAAAATTCCTCAATTTTAAATACACATCAAAATTCATCATATCTAAGCCCTACTGTAACCAAATTCAAGGCCAATTCAATCCAATTCCAAGCCTAAAAATCAAGTCCAAATCAAATGCCCCAAATTGAACCCAACTCCAAAATCCATTAAATTGAGTTATGTAACCATTCCAATACCACCAAAATTGATTACCAAATTTCTCATGGCGTTATTCTAGGCTAAATTGAACCACTAATTGGCCTAGATCCAAGCCTAATCCAAGCCCAAGGTCCATGTCTAAGCTCACACCCAAATTTTAAGCCTAAATTCAAATCCACCTCAAATCTCTTTGATTAACCAAGCTCTAATCACCCCAACCTGATTTGATCTCTTAAGATACTAATCACATCACCCAAGGCCTCCTTTTTTAACCATAGATCAAGGGTTTCTTGATTTAATTAAACTCCCTCCCCTAAAATAGTTAACTCTCTTACGCATGCCATCGGACATCAAACTCTGGACTAATCATAAGTAAACCTTCTTCTGGCCACCCTTAGCCAGCTAGCCACCAAACTTGGTATGGCTGGCTAGCCTAGTGGCTAGAAAACTAGAAATCATGAGCTTACACCTTGCGTTAAACCCAAAATTGAGCTCATCCCTTGTGGCACTCCTCCATTGAACAACTGTGCCACTTAGTCCTCCACCTATGCTTATTGGCACCAGCCAATAGCAGCTTGAGGCCTCCCTCCTGACCTCAATTATAAAAACCCCCTTTAAGAACAAGCTTAGAGAGCATCCAAATCCTAGGGTAAACTTTGCTCAATTGCTTCCAGAGCTTCTGACAAACCTCCTAATTGTAATCCAACCATACTTAGCCACCCATTCCCATAGTCCAAGCTCAATTTTGCCACCCAAATCCAGGACTTTTTGTTCATTTCACTAAACCACACAAAGCTTCAAATTAACCATTCCACAAGATTCACCAGACCTCAAAACCAATTCACCAATCAAAATCCCCATCTCCTAGTACCCTAACATAGTCCTAGACCAAGCTCGAGTCACCCTTTCACTAAAATCATACTTATGATGCATCTCATCTCAAGGCAACACTTCAAGGAGCTTTGTGGACTCAAGGTGATCATCTCAAACCAACCCAGTTAAGGCCTCACCTCTTGGGTAAAGATATAGCTCAAAATACCTAAATTTTGGTTTGGTTTCATCAATTCTGAAGTGAACTTGTATTCCATACCTATTTAACCGTATAGATAGATTTGTCTCACTTAGATGAAGGGGTAGGAACAAACCCACATTGATTTGGTTGAGAATTGAGTGAGATATTAGGTATAAAACACAAACAATTCTTGGGTTAGGACGATCAAGGATGATGAATGTATGTCGTCCATGTTTGTGTGTATCAGTTGGATGGCTTAGATCGCACCGGACAAATAGATGAAACGGGAACCATGAGCAGCTTGGTAAGCCTATGTGTAAAGCACAGTGAACTAGTGGATGACGCGTAGTAGTTCAGAGACATCAAGGTTGTGATGGCTGTTGACTCGGATAAGTAGGAAATTAAGGTATTTTGGAATTAAGTAAATACATAAAATTTAAAAATTCATATCTTGGTGTAGAAAATTAATAAAAATAAAAGAAAAATACCACTTTGCTCAGTGAATATAGGAAAAAAATGTGGACGAGAAATTTAAAACATTTTCCTTTTATTTATTTTTAAATAAATTAAATATTGCAAAGAGTAAATAAATCATAAATAATTAAATGATTACTAAAATTAAATGAAATTTGGAGGGTTTGCTTTGCATTACAACAGAGATATTCTCCAATTTTTCAAGGTAAGAGGACTTCTCTATGATCAAAAGCACTGATTTTTTAGGTATTTAGCAATATTTTAACTTAAAGAATTTTAAAAAATAAAATAGAGGACAAAAGAATATGGAATCTTATTTGGTAGGTTCACTGTGGTCAGAGAACCATAAAAAAAAATAAATGTAATATTTATAAGATTTCTGAACCATTTTTTATATTTAAAATTGATAAAAATCATTAAAAATTGGAAAAAAATATGAAATAATTCAAATAATTACAAAAATATTCCAAGTTGTAGATAATCATCTTAGGAGGCCTCTGTAAGAATTTAGAAGCCATAAAAATTATTCTTAATTTAAATATATATATTTTCTAAATAAGTAATGATTTTGGCATAAAATAAATTTAATAAATAAAATAAAAATCAGAAAAATATAAAATTGGTTTAGAGTGTTACTTGTGACTAGAGAAACCTAAGAAAAATAAAATTCTAATTAAAATAAAATCTTTATTTTTTAAAGTCATTTTCTACTTTTAAATAATTAAAATTACCAAAAAAAAATAATGAAAATGTGAAAATACTCCAAATTGTCTCAAATGTCACCCTAACCACATAAATAAATTAAAGAGGGGTTCGTAAATTTCTAATTGTGTAAAAATGTGTTTTAAATAATTAAATGTACTTTTATTAAATTATGAATAAAATAATTCAATAGGTAAAATAAAAATCACAAAAATACAAAATTTGTTTCTCTGAGTTGCTTGAAGTCAGAAAGACCTATGAAAAATATAAAAATAATTTTTCTAAAAAAACTTATTTTCTATTTATCTATCAAGTAAAATCAATATAAGAAATTGTAAAAATTAAACTATAATTCAAAAAATTCACAATGATAATTCCTAAGTAGTTCTCTAACTTAAGTGAACCTCCAATAATTTTATTAAAGATAGGGAGTTTATTTTACTTAATTAAATTATATATCTTTAAAAAAATATCTACTTTGGGACTAAAATAATTGTTAAAAAATAAGTACAAATTAAAAAAATATAAATCCTCTTCTAATGTTCTAATAGACCCATGAGTGAGGTGACAACAAAATTTCAAAGTTATTTGAGTTAAACTTAAAAAATTTTGAAGTGGAGACCGTAAAGGGCAAAATGGTATTTAACGGATTTTAAACCTTAATTAAAATTAGTTAAAATCAAAGAGTAAAATTGGTAACATTGATAATAATTGGTTCTTTGAGATGATAGAAACATAAAGGGTTAAAGGATAGAAACCAACTCATCATATTTTCCATAGAAGGGTAAAAATGTAATTTTTCAAATTATTGTGCCTTGGAAGTTAATCAAATTGGATGATCTTGAGATAAGAGGCTTATGTTAGGAAGAAAATAGCTCACTAGTTGAAAGCCCTAGATTATTTCTGAGATGATGATGTAATCTTTCAATAAGAATCAAACTCTTCTCCTTCAACTTTCCTTTTAAAATGACAAACCTACCCGTGACTATTTAAGAGCTTGGTAGTGAACTAGGCTAAATCCAACATTTTTTAATGAGGCTTAGAAAAGAATACAACCACTCAAACACTTGTAAAACGCTACAAGTTTCATTGCAATTAAGGAGGTGAAGATCCCTTAACAACTTAACTTGCCCTTAAGGATGTCCACCCACATAACCTAACCTGCCCTTAATGATGTCCTCCCACATAATCTTCAAGTAAAACATTAAATGAATATTTATTTACCCAACTCATGGCTTTATTAAAACATTAAGATCCGCTGAGCACAAGTTAAAAAATCACAACTAAATCAACTGGGAGTTATCAATTCAATAAGATAATAAATCTGAATGAACTCTAGATGATTCAGAGGATCCTAAAAGATGTTTAAGGTCAATCTCGGAGCACTTTTATAGCCTTCTAAACATTTTAAAGGACACCTAAACCTATTATTCTTTGTTGAAAGAAACCATCCATAAAAATTTAGGGATCCACCAAGATATGCCTCAGGACCCATCAATACACTGATTCCAATAAAATACTCTACACTACTTCTGCTGTTATACCCAATTCTTAAGGGTTTATGTCTTGAATAAGGTATTTAAGTCCTTTTGAGCAACTGGTAATAATTGGCTCCTTATGGATCATCAGGCTTGTATAAGTCTAAGATCTAGGTGGCAAGAGCGATGACGACATTACTTTTGTGTGCTAAAATGAGGGACATGAAGTGGGATTTGGAATAGTATCTCCTATCTCAAGGATCCTCTTTAAAGAGAGAGGGTAGAACTAATGATACTATTTGATCTCTGATTATGATTTATATGCAGTTGTATAACAATGTCTTTGATGATATTTTTCACTTATGTTTCCTTACATTGCAACAGAACAAAAAATTTGATCCTGGAGAAAATAAGAATTTAATTTTTTTAATTTATATATACATTAGGATACTACATAAGTATAAGTATCATTATCAAGTAATACAAGACTATTTTTATTAAAACCTGAATATCAAACCTACAGAGAATATTATCAATATGCACTATTAGATAACAAACTTTCTATTTCAAAAAGACAATTACTTAAACTATAGATATTTTTATAGTAAGTAAAATTCAAAATTTTTTGGTATTTTTGATATTTTGACAAAACAGTAATAAATTCTAAATATAACTTGAGTTTATGTAAAGAAAAGCACTGAATATGAAAATATCTTTCTTCTTATCATGAATAAGTAATAAGCATAGGAATTTCATTATGGAAGTATGCAAACTGTGTTATGCCAAATATGAGCAATAATATTCTTTACCCTTACTAGAGATGCTAAAAGAACATTGGCTAATTTAAAATTTGAATAGTTCTGAAGACCGGCTAGGCAAGGAAGATATTAGCTCTCACTCTAGAGTTCCCTCAATTCCCTCCACCTGGGGGCTAACTTCTTGTATCAGAACCTAAAACAAAAAACCAAGTTGGGGGCTTTAACCAATCACTTTAAAGTCTCTAACTCTACACCCTTCAAAGATTATTTTCTTATTTATTTGTACTAAATTGTATGAATTACATTCTCATTCATACAACCTCATGTGATTCTTTTCAATTGTTGACTGAGATAAGACCATCCCCGTTCTTACATGTTCTCACAATAAATTTTAACATCAAAATGGGTCAGATCAAGAAGTAAATTAATTACATGGATTTAAATCATCACAACTTCTTCCAACATTAAAGATCAATACTCCTCACAACTTTCATCCAACACTTTAATTACTTATCATTTTAAGGAAAATAATAAAAATAACTACTCAGAATCCATAGAGAAAACAAAACCATACTTTAGTTTGAATGTAGAAATCATTGTCAAACCAACATGAAGTCTCGATTAAAACCAAAAATAGTTTAAAAATAAAAGATAAAACTTATCTCAAATCTTCTACCAAACTCTTGAAGTTCCTTTGAATCTCTTCCCTTTTACAACACTCTTAACTCTCACAATAAAACTAAAAAAAAAGATAAAGTAAATTTGTGGTGCCTGAAAATCTCTCTAGAACTACCTCTTAAAACTCTCATTTCCAACACTTCTCGGAACTTTCAAGCACACTTCAAAAAATCTCAACTTCCTTCTTTTATAAATCTCCAAGGGGTGCCTTGATAACTCTTCAAAATGTGTTCCAATTCGATGTATTCTCCAAAGGATGCCTCCTTTCACAAGTCTTCTAACCATATTTTCATTTCTAGTGGACATAACCACCCTCTTTAGACAATAAGTGTCTCAAATATCCCTTCAAAATTTGGTAAAATGATCTAAACTGTCACATAACTGCCTCTGGTGCTTAAGCGCGAGGCCTCTGGTGCTTAGGCGCGACCTTCTCTATTTCACCAACGCTTAAGCACTGAATCTAGCACTAAGGCGCCAAAACTCTTTTGCCCCATTTTCACATTTTTGCTCCAAATTTGATCCTTTTTCACTTATTTTAGCATTTTCACCCTTTTTTACTTGTACCTGAAAGAAAAACACACAATTAACTTCCATTAAAATGCAATATCTCAAAAAATAGGTATAAAAATGTGTCTAAAAATACTATATATTTTAGATGTATCAAAACCCCCCAAACTTAAAATATTATTTGTCCTCAAGTGACACTTCAATCTTTAAAAACCAAATAAGTATGATATATATATGAGTTTCTTTAGGAGTTACTAAAATTTAGGTTTAGAAATATAGTCATCCAATTTATAAAAAATATTTAGTAAATGAGACCAAGTTATAGTTTAGAAAATTTTAATGTTAATAAATATGAAAATATGAGTTCCTATCTAATTCAGAAATGTTGTAGATTTTCCTAATTTAGAATTTAGTCCTTTTATTATCTCCACTTAAAAATATTTTATTAAAAATAATTTTACTTACCATATTATATCCCTAAGCTTAAGAGTTTCTCAAGTCTCATACTTTAAAAAGTATCAAATGTAGAACCAATTTTTGATTAGACACTAATCCTCAAGCTTCTCCTCCCTTACTTTTTTTTTCTTTTCTTTTCTTTTTCTTTTTTTCATTTCTTTTTATTTTTCTTTTTCTTTTTCAGGCAAGGATTATTATATCTGGATAGGTCTTTAATGATTTTGAATTCCACTTCTCCTTTCCTAAAGCAAAGTCCTGATATAAATCTTTAACTTATAAATATAATAATAGTTTTGAAAATTATTTTTAACAAAAGAAATTTAAGTATTAAAAATAAAAGTATAAATTTCTAAATTCTTCAAAAATACATTTTTTCTTACTAAAGATAGTTACACTATATTAAACATTTTCTACACTAAAAATTTTTAACTGAAAGTTTTTCTTCATTACTCAAAATTTTAACTAAATTTTCTACTCATTTATAAATTCTAAATTCTTCAAAAATATAATTTTTCTTATTAAAGATAGTTACACTATATTAAATATTTTCTACACTAAAAATTTTTAACTCAATTTTTCTGCATTACTTAGAATTTTAACTAAATTTTCTTACTCATTTCTATAATCAAACTTTACTTCCCTAATATAACTTCATATAAATGATCATTTTTCTTTTAAAATCAAATTCACTTGTAGCACATTTAAGAACAAATAAAATTCAAGTTTTGAAAATATTTTTCATCCCCTCCCAAACTTAAATTTTTAACAAGATTAAATAGTTGAGTATCATATATATATAAGCAAGAATGAAAATTGAAATAACATGCTTACAAGAATTTTTATACCCTAATTATACAAGTATAAAACTAAAAATAGGAGTAAAATTAATTTTTGATAAGTTTTCTATCATTTTCATTTCAATTCAACATATAGAGATTCAATAGACTTCTAAGTAGCGGGTACAAACATAAAAACAAACTAATACAGTAACTTTGATTTCCAGTCTCAACATAAAAACAAACACACTGACAAGATAAAAGAAAAATACAGGGTAGCAGTTTTCTGACATTAAAGTTTAAAACTAAAGTTAGCAAGATTTTCAACTTTCACAAGACATAGGAACAAGTTCAATCCTAACTAACTAAAACACAATAATTAACACACAGCAACAATTATTACCCTAGGATTTAAAATAAAATACTAACAAAACACAACATCACAATAACAATAAAACAAAAGTCGAACACATCACATAGTCTAAACAGGAACACAAATGCAAATGTAGCAAGTCTAAACTACATAGTCCATCACATATTACAAACATAAAAATAAATCAGTCCTCCTCCTCCTCATCATCAGAATCACTGCTATTCCAGACATTTTTAGACTCTTAATCAAAGTATCTAGGATATGGAGGAAATTGTACTCCATGGTTACGCCTAATGAGGTTTTCAAGAGATGAATGAAATTTCTCTTCATAATCAATTTTCCTTCTATTATACCCATCAATATGATCTGCAAAGCTTTCTAAATTTTGTACCTTATCTGCGGTATAATTGATATTTTCCATCATCCTCTGCAATAATTGATTTTGAGTTTCAGTAGACTCACCTCTAGAAGTAGAAGCTCGCAAGGTAGATGGTCTAGATGTACATGCAGCAGAGGTAGAAGCAGCAGAGTTAGAAGCAGCATACGTTGCCATTCCATAACTCCTTGAAAATCCTCCTCTCCAGCCAAAAGTAGAATGCTCCAAATATGACTTCACATTAACACTTGTAATTGGCTTCAAAGGCAACAATACTTCCTCCCAACTATCATATCTCACTCCAGCCTGCTCACATAAAGAAAAGATTAAGGAAGTAAATCCCAAACCTGCATAATAACGACGGTCGCAAAACTGATGATAGTCTGATAAATCAAAGCTCCAATATTGATGAGCTTACCTTACTGAATACAATAGTTCAACGTTGCTCTTTCTCTGGTAACTTCACTGAGATGATTTGTTGGTAATAGACGAGCTGAAATAAAATAGTGCCACGCCTTTGAAGGTGCACTTAACTTTGAGGTGGAAAAATTGACTCTTCTCTCATTTGTGATTTTTCAGAGCCCTCTTCCAACTGTCAAATAGGAAATAATCTCGTCTAGCTCTGTCTCATTAGAGCTATAATTCACATAAAAACACAAAGTATCAGGTGGTAGATGGTAAGACATATTGATTACCTCCGGTGAAAAAGGTACCAATTTTCCTTTAATCATGACTCAATCATCTTCAGCCTCAGGTAGGTTTGCATAAAACACCCTAACTATATAAATAACAGCCACAACAGAAAAACAGTAGAATTGTTCCCATTATCGGCAAATGATCAGATCTTCTACAGATCCACCTGAATTCTTGAAACATTGCTCCTGGATAAGTTTTTGTGATTACAGAACATGACTATATCTATCTTAAGGTTTCGGACTCACAAACTTGCTCGAGTCAAAGGGGCTTTTTCCTTTACTCCTCTTCATACTTGGTGTCATTCTACAATTTTCATAAAATTCTACAATAACTTCAAAAATCAAGTCTAATCTATTAAAGTTAACTTCTATAAGTATAAACTGCACTTTCTATGCAATTCTTATAGAATTTTCCTCATTTTTCACCTTGAATTTTTGGGTTTCTCCAAATGTACTCAAAATACACTTGGTTTAACGTTGTCAGCCCGACGTAACCATTGTTTATTCTGGTTGACCCAACATCATTCTATTATTAAATTTATGTTGATCCCCTACTAAATAAGGTTTCAGTCTATGACCATTCACTTTAAATACTTTCTCAGTTTTAGGATCTTTGATATCCACAACTCTATAAGGATAAACTTTTATCACAACAAGTGGACCCATCTACCTGGACTTAAGTTTGCCTATAAATAATCTTAACTCTGCATTATATAGTAAAACTTGTTGCCCTGGCTGAAAATTTTAAGTAAGAATTCTTCGATCATGTCACATCTTCATCTTTTCTTTGTAAATCTTAGCACTCTAGTAAGATTCATTCTTTATCTCTTCAAGCTCATTTAATTGCAATAATCTTTTCTCACCAGCATCTTTTAAATTATTTGAACCCTTTAATTGCCCAATATGCTTTATGCTTAAGTTCAACTGCTAAGTGACAAGCTTTCCCAAATACTAGCCTTTATGGAGACATTCCTATAGGAGTTCTGTATGCAGTCCTATAAGCCCACAAAGCATAGTCAAGTTTGACCTACCAATTCATTTTTGTTGGATTCATAGATTTTTTCATAATTCTTTTAATTTCTCGATTGGATAATTCAGTCAAACCACTTATCCGAGGATGATAAACAGTAGCAATGTTATGGTTTATATGATATTTTTTTAATAATTTCTTCACTATGACATTTTTGAAATGACTTTCCCCATGAGTTATGATAACTCTCAGCATCCCAAATCTACAAAATATGTTTGTTTTCAAAAATTTTGAAACACTTTGAACATCACATCGAGGTAAAGCAACAACTTCCATCCATTTGGATACATAGTCCACTGCTAAAAATATATATAAATTTCTGAAAAATGGTATAAATGGTCCCATGAAATCTAATCCCCGAACATCAAATATTTCAGCTTCTAACATATAATTGAGGGGCATCTCATTTCTTCTAGAAATATTGCCTACTCGTTGACACCAATCACAAGTTTTAACATAAGCATTAACATCTCTAAAGATAGTAGGCCAATAGAATCCAAATTATAAAATTTTGTATGATGTTTTATCAACAACAAAATGCCCCTCAAAATTGTAATTATGACATTTTTGGATAATTTCATAAGTCTCTTCTAAAGGTACACATCTTTGAATAATAAAATCCTTTCCTTGTTTATATAAAATGAGTCATCCCAAAAATAAGTCTTAGCTTTAGAAATGAATTTTCTCTTCTGTTGGTATGTCATTCCATAGGTTATAATATCACTAACAAGAAAGTTCACAAAGTTGGCATATCACGGAACACACCACTCATTACAATTGAACAGTTTTTCATCTAGAAAATGTTCATTAATTTCTTTTTCAAAATAGAGTGATTTTTATAACTCAAGGCTAGACAAATGATCAGCAATTTGATTTTCAATCCCCTTCCTATGTACTATTTCAAAGTTAAACTCTTGCAAAAGAAGAATCCATCTTATAAGTCTAGGTTTAGCATAATTATTTTTCATTAAATACTTAATAGCAGAATGATCTATTTGCACTGTGTAATGAGTCTCAATTAAATATGATCTAAATTTATCAAAGACATATACTATTGCTAATAACTCTTTTTTAGTTGTTGTATAATTAATTTGGGTTTCCTTAAGAATTTTACTAGCATAGTAAATTACTTTAAAGATTCTATCATATTTTTGTCATAAAATAGCTCCAATAGCATAATCACTAGCATCACACATCAGTTCAAAAGGTTTTCCCCAATCTGGTGAAACTATAATTGGTGCAATGACTAATTTTCTTTTAATAGCTCAAAAGCTTTTAGGCACTCTTCATCAAAATTGAAAATTACATCTTTCTCCAGTAAATGGCATAAAGGCTTAACAATTTTTGAAAAGTTTTTAATATATCGCCTGTAGAATCCAACATGTCCTAAAAAACTCTTAATTTCCCTTACATTTGTTCGAGAAGGTAAATTAGTGATCACTTGAATTTTTGTAGGATCTACTTCCATATCATTTTCTGATATTTGGTGTCCTAATACAATTCCTCCTGCTAATATAAATTGGCATTTTTCCCAACTAAGGACTAGATTTATTTCTTCATAGCGCTTAAGAACTTTTAATAAATGTTCTAAACATGAGTCAAATGAGGTTCCAAATACTGAAAAATCATCCATAAAGACTTCAATTCCTTTTTCAATTAAATCACAAAAAATTTCCATCAAACATCTTTGAAATGTAGCACGGGCATTACATAAACCAAAGAGCATTCTTCTAAAAACAAATGTACCATACGGACTGGTAAATGTTGTCTTCTCTTGATACTCAGGAGTTATTTATATTTGGTGATAACTGGTATATCCATCTAGAAAATAAAAGCATTTATGCCAAGGTAGTTTATCCAGCATTTGATCAAGAATGGGTGATGGAAAATGATCTTTCATAGTGGCAAGATTTAATTTTCTATAATCAATACATATTCGACACCATGTGACTTGTCTAGTAGGTATTAACTCATTATGTCCATTCATAGTCACAGTTATTCCTCCTTTCTTAGGAACGCAGTGAATTTGACTAACTCATGCACTATCTGAAATAGAGTAGATAATTCCAGCATGTAACTACTTAAAATTTCTTTCTTTACTACTTCTTTCATTACATAATTCAATCTCCTTTGAGGATCAACCCTGGGTTTACAGTTCTCTTTCATATGAATTTTATGCATATAAATTGAAGGATTGATTCCTTTAATATCAGTTATTGTCCATCCATAGACTTTCTTAAATTTTTCTAAAATTTTCATCACTCTTTCTCCTTCTTCCATCATTAAATTTGAGAAAATTATAATTGGTAAAGTAGAGGAATCTCCTAAAAAGACATATTTTAAATGATCAGGAAATAATTTCAACTCCAGTTCTGGAGGTTTTTCTATTGATTGACAGAATAATTTATCTTTTTCTATTGTGTCCAAAATTTCAAAACTTTCTCGAACATAGTTTGAATCTTCCTTAAAAAAATCTTCACATTGATCTAATTTCTCTTCTTGCTCATGTTCCAAATCTTTTAATTCAGATTTTTCTTCATAATTAATTTTGAAATGGCATTCACTCAAATATCTTATAACATCCATTCTATAACATTCATCTTCTTTACTTTTTACAGGATACTTCATTGTTCTTGAAATATTAAAAGTAACAGTTTGATCATTGACACACATTATTAATTCCCATTTTTGCACATCTATCATTGCTCTTCCTATGGCTAGGAAAGGTCTCCCCAAAATAATATGTATCTTTTTATCTTCCTTCATATTCATCATAATGAAATCAACAGGAAAGATAAATTGATCCATTTTCACTAGGACATCTTCTATAACTCCTTTAAGGTATGTTATCAAACGATCTGCTAAATGCAGAGTTACAGTAGTGGGGCTTATTTCTCCTAATTCTAATCTTTTAAATATTGATAATGATATAAGGTTAATGCTTGCACCTAAATCACATAAAGCTTTCCTATAAAATTTGTCTCCTATCGCACATGGAATTGTAAAGCTACTAGGATCTTTAAGCTTTTAAGGAAGCTTCTTTTGAATAATTGCATTGCACTCCTCACTAAGTGCAATAGTCTCATTATCTTCAAACTTTCTTTTCCTGTTGAGAATATCCTTCATAAACTTTACATAGCTTGACATTTGTTCTAAGGCTTCAGCAAATGGAATATTAATTATAAGATTCTTAAAAATTTTCAGAAATTTTAAAAATTACTTATCCAACTTCTATTGACAAAGTCTCTGAGGAAATGGAGGTGGTGGTTTTTCTAAGTTAGCTTTAAGTGGAGAAATAGGTCTTTCAAAATTTTTTGGAGCGTCCTCTTTTGATTCTTCAATTTCTTCTCTCTCTACTTAAGTTTCTTTTTGAACCCTACCTTCCAACTCTCTTCCGTTTCTAAGTTGAATGAATTTTACTTTCTCTTTATTCTGGTCTTTCGGATTTGTTTCAGTATTATTAGGAAGTGTTCCTTGGGATCTATTAGTTAATGAATTTGCAATATGTCCAAGTTGATTCTCAGTATTTCTAATTGCAGCTCTCTAACTTTGTAGTTGATTTCCCATTTGTAACACCACTTCTTCTATAGATAACTTCTTCTCCTTAAATTTTGTATTACTGTTGAAACCTGGAGGATAACTAGATCTATAATTATTATTCCCTTGGTTGTTCCAATTTTTCAATGAGTTTCTTTGATTGTCCCCCATTGTTGATTATTACCACCCGTAGTATTAGTTCAATTAAAGTTGGGATGGTTTTTCCAACCTGGGTTATAATAATTTAAATATGGGTTATTCTGCTTGTTTTTTATGGTATTCAAAGTTTTTAATGATGCTTGAGAATCTACCATTTGGCCTAATGAATTCTTTTCGATCATAGAGAATGGTTGAGAAAAATTCATTCCAAATTAGTCTAACTTTCTTGAAATTGCAGCAACTTGATTTGCTAACATAACAAATGCATCAAATTCATGAATGTTGGCTACTTTCTTAGGATTCACCCTCTCAGAAAGCCATTGAAAATTATTGGTAGTCATTTCGTTTATTAAAGCATAAGCATAATGAAATGGTTTTGACATCAACGAAGCACCAACAATAACATCGATAATATATCTAAGAGAACTAGCTCATCCATTATAAAAAGTTTGAATTATTAAAAATTCTGGTATAGCATGGTGTGGACACTTTCTTAAGAGTTCTTTAAATTTTTTCCATGCTTCATAAATAGATTCCCCTTCAAACTGATTAAAAGATGTAATATTATTTATAAGCTTCGTAGTTTTTTATGGTGGAAAATATTTAGCAAGCAATTTTTGTGTTAAATGACCCCAAGTTCTGATAGATCTAGATGCTAACGAATTCAACCACATCTTATCTGTATCCCTCAGTGAGAAATGAAATAACCTAAGTTTTATGACACATATGATACACCATGTATTTAAATGTAGTGCACAATTCTAGAAAATTGACAAGATGTAAATTTAGATCTTCAGTTGGTGATCCCCCAAACTGATTATTTGATATCATTTGAATAATAACAGGTTTAAGTTCAAATGAATTAGCCACTACAGTAGGTTTTCAAATACTACAATGAAGTTCATCTACCGTAGGGTTGACATAATCTTGTAAAGGTCTATATTCTTGATGAATTTCAACATTTTTATCAATTTTGTTTGCCATTTCTGTAATTTTTTTAGATCTTTCAAATTTTTTTAATTTTTTTGTTTTTTCTAATTGTTTTTAACAGTTCTCTCTAATTCAGAATCTTAGGGCACTAGTCCTTCAGAACCTGAACCACGCATACACTAACATAAAAATAAAATACAACAAAACACACATAGAATAAAATACTATAATAATATACTCCTACAAAAACTTTTAAAGTTTAAATAAGACTTTCTAAAATAGAAATTTGCTTTTAATGAATTATATTTTGATTTTTCTTTTTCCCCGGCGACGACGCCAAAAACTTGATCCCTGATACACGTAAAATATATAATATTTTTAGACACATTTTTATATCTATTATTGATATATTGCACTTTAATGGAAGGTATTTTGTATTTTCTTGCAGATACAAGTAAAAATGAAAAAAAATGCTTAAATGAGTGAAAAAGGATCAAATTTGGAGCAAAAAGATGAAAAATTGTGCAAAAGAGTTTCGACGCCTAAGCGCCAGATCCGGCGCTTAAGCGCCGGTTAAACAGAGAAGGCCACACATAAGCGCCAAGACTCCGCGCTAAGCTCCAGTGGCAGTTACTAGTAAAATTGGTTTTCACAAATTTCGAAGAGGTTTTTGAGGCACCCGTTGGCTTAATAGATGGTTGTAACCACCATGGATGAAAAGTATTAAGAAAGGATGTGTCTCTTGAGCAAGTATATCGAATCAAGACACATTTTGAAGAGATCCCAAGGCACCTCTTGGAAAACTATAAAATAAAGAAGAGAGGACTTAGAAAAGAGTCCTGAAAATATTGGCAAGTTTTGAAAGTTCTTTTTTGGGGAGTTAGTTCAGATAGATTTTTCAGAAACCACTTTTTATTTTACTTTATCCTTTTTGTTATTTTGTTTTGAGTGATTGCAGAAGAGAATAAATTAAAAGGAACTTCAAGAGTTTGGTGGAGGACTTGAGATAAGTTTTTATTTTTTTGTTTTTAGACTACTTTTAGTTTTAATTGAGACTTGTTGTTGGTTTGAGGATGGTTTCTTCTTTTAAACTAAAGTGTGGTTTTGTTTTATCTATGGATTCTGAGTAGTTTTCTTTATCTTTCTTCTTAAAATTATAAGTAATTAAGTTTTGGATGGAAGTTGTGGAGAATATTGATCTTTAATGTGGGAAAAATTTGTGATGATTTAAATCCATGCACTTCATTTACTTCTTGATTTGGCCAAGTCAGATGTTAAAATTTGTTGTGAGAACATGTAAGAACAGGGGTGATATTGTCTCAGTCAACAATTGGAAAGAATCACATGAGTTTGTATGAATAAGAAAGTAGTTCATATGATTGAGTGCAAATAAATAGGGAAATATTCATTGATGGGTGTAGAGTTAGATTATTATTGAGTGCAAATAAATAGGGAAATATTCATTGATGGGTGTAGAGTTAGAGGACTTTAAAGTTAGTGCAAATAAATAGGAAAATATTCATTGAAGGGTGTAGAGTTAGAGGACTTTAAAGTGACAAGTTAAAGCCCCCAACTTAGTTTATTGTTAGGTTATGATACGAGATGTTAGCCCTTAGGTGGAGGGAATTGAGGGAACTCTAGAGTGAGTGACTGCAAATAAATAGGGAAATATTCATTGAAGGGTGTAGAGTTAGAGGACTTTAAAGTGACAGGGTGTAAATAAATAGGAAAATAATCTTTGAAGGGTGTAGAGTTAGAGGACTTTAAAGTGACAGGTTGTTCATATGATTGAGTGCAATAAATAGGGAAATATTCATTGAAGGGTGTAGAGTTAGAGGACTTTAAAGTGACAGGTTAATCCCTAACTTGGTTTACTGTTTTAGGTTCTGATACGAGAATGTTAGCCCCTAAGTGGAGGGAATCGAGGAAACTATAGAGTGAGAGCTAGTATCTTCCCTGCCTAGCCGGTCTTCAGAACTATTAAAACTTTAAATTACCCAATGTTATTTATAGCATCTCTAGTAAGGGTAAAGAATATTATTGCTTCTATTTGGCACAACACAATTTGCATACTTTCACAACAAAATTCCTATACTTATTACTGATTCCATATTTGGCACAACACAATTTGCATACTTTCACAACAGAATTCCTATACTTATTACTGATTCACATAAGAAGAAAGATATTTTCATATTAAGTACTTTTCTTCTACAAAAACTTTAGTTATCTTTTTAACACAACACAATTTGCATACTTTCACAACAGAATTCCTATACTTATTACTGATTCATGATAAGATATATTTTTGTATTAAATACTTTTCTTCTAAAAACACTTTAGTTGTCCTTTTAAGTTGTTACTGTTACGTTAAAATATCAAAAATACCAAAAATATTTACATTTTAAATTCCTGCAAAAATCATTTTTAGTTTAAGTAATTATCTTTTTTAAAAATAGAAAAACTTTCTAAGAAGTGCAACATTCATAATCTTCCTTGTGGGTTCGATATTCATGTCTTAATCAAAAAGTCCTATATTACTTGATAATGATACATATACTTGAGTAGTATCCCAATATAAATAAATATATAAGTTAAAAAGTTAAATTATTATTTTTTTCAAAATCAAATTTTTGGTTTTGTTGCAAAATAAAGAAATATAAGTGAAAAATACCAGCAAAACTATTGTTATACTGTGCATAAGCATTAAGTATTTAGGGATCAAGTTTTTGACACCATTGCCGGGGATTAAAATCTTCAAGTAAGTGGTGTCGACTTCATAAATCCTTACATATACAAAATAATCGGGATCAATCCCCGATTACTATTTATATGCAGCAGTATAACAATGTATTTGATGATATTTTTCACTTATGTTTCCTTACCTTGCAACAGAACAAAAAACTTGATCCTGGAGAAAATAAGAATTTAACTTTTAAATTTATATATATATATTGAGATACTTTGCAAGTATACGTATCGTTATCAAATAATATAGGACTTTTTGATTAAGACCTGAATATCGAATGCACAAGAAAAATTAGCAATATGCACTATTGAAAAACAAACTTTCTTTTTAGAAAGACAATTACTTAAACTTATAGATATTTTCATAGTAAGTAAAATTCAAATCTTTTTGGTATTTTTAATATTTTGACAAAACAATAAAACTTACTAAAGATAACTTGAGTTTATGTAAAAGAAAAGTACTTGATATTAAAAAATCTTTATCCTTATCATGAATCAGTAATAAGTATAGAAATTTTGTTGTGGAAGTATGCAAATTGTGTTGTGTCAAATAGGAGCAATAATATTCTTTACCTTTACCAGAGATGCTATAAAGAACATCGGCTAATTTAAAGTTTGAATAGTTCTAAAAACCGGCTAGGCAGGCAAGATACTAGCTCTCACTCTAGAGTTCCCTTGATTCCCTCTACCTGGGGGCTAACATCTCGTATCAAAACCTAAAATAATAAACCAAGTTGGGGGATTTAACCTGTCACTTTAAAGTCCTCTAACTCTAAGATTATTTTCCTAATTATTTTCACTAAATCATACGAATTACATTCTCATTCATACAACCTCATGTGATTCTTTCCAATTGCTGACTGAGACAACATCAACTCGGTTCTTATATGTTTTCACAACAAATTTTAATATCAAGATGGGCCAGATCAAGAAGTAAATGAAGTACATAAATTTAAATCATCATAACTTCTTCCAACATTAAAGATCAATACTCTCCGCAACTTCCATACAACACTTTAATTACTTATCATTTTAAAGAGAAAGATAAAGAAAACTACTCATAATCCACGGAGAAAACAAAACCACACTTTAGTTTAAAGGTAAAAATCATTTTCAAACCAACAAGAAATTTAGATTAAAACCAAAAGTAGTTTAAAATAAAAGATAAAAACTTATCTCAAATCATCCACACTCTTAAAGTTATTTTGAATATCTTCTCTTTTACAACACTCTTAACTCTCACAATAAAACTGAAAAACAAAAAGGATAAAGTAAAATTACAGTGCCTGAAAATCTCTCCAAAACTACCTCTCAAAACTCCCCCTTTCCAACACTTTTCAGAACTTTCAAGCATACTTTAAAAAAATCTCAACTTTCTTGTTTTATAAATCTCCAAGAGGTGTCTTGATAACTCTTAAATGTGTCCCAATTAGATGTATTCTCCAAAGGATGCCTCCTTTCACAAGTCTTCTAACCATATTTTTGTTTCTAGTGGACATAACCACCCTCTTTAGCCAATATGTGCCTCAAATGTCCCTTTAAAATTCGACAAAATGAAGACCGTCATATAACTGCCTCTGACGCTTAAGCGCGGGGCCTCTGGCGCTTAGGCGCGGCCTTCTCTATTTCACCGACTCTTAAGCGCCGGATCTGGCGCCTAGGCGCCAAAACTCTTTTGCACCATTTTCACATTTTTGCTCCAAATTTGACCATTTTTCACACCTTTTAGTATTTTTCATTTTTTTACTCGTACATGAAAGAAAAACACACAAATATCTTCTATTAAAGTGCAATATCTCAAAAAATAAGTATAAAAATGTGTCTAAAACACTATATATTTTAGGTGTATTATTATTCACAAACTTTTGGTGGGAGATGCCTTTGACGCCCTAAGGTTGCTGGTAGTCCTAGCCCGATTAGAGTGATTAGTCTGTGGGCTATACTACTTTTTTAAAATATTTAACAAAAATCTTATTTCAACATCATCACTTTTGTTTGCATGCCAAAATAAATTCCAAATGCATGATGAATTAAAATTATAAAGGTCCATGGGTTAATTATTTGGATCAAGGTTAAAGATTGCCCTCCTTATGTTGTTAGGTTGACGACTTTCATTAAAGTTGAAATTATAAAACTCACATCCCAGCTCTGAGCCCCCACCTTCGCCAACGCCTTACACTTAGTCCTGATCTTTCATATGTGGTCACGAGTTTTTTTTTTACTTACTCGCATTGTAATACATATTCCCTTTTGATTTTCTACATACTGGACTTTCTTATTTTTTCTTGTTTCAATTCCTCACAATTTTCTTTATTTTCCTATAACTATATTATGCTAACCATGCAGTGACAACAGAGGCTCAGGTACGTTTTACAATTTATTTATCGCACTTTGTGTTACACATTTTTTACTCATATACAATTTATTTTACCATGCATGTTTTATGTACTTTGCTTACAAAATTAACAAAAATACATGTTTTCGAAAAACTAAATTCACTTTTAAACATTTTGAACGCCCTTAAATCTACATCTTTTGGGTTTACAAGGATTTATCGGATGAGGTAACCTACAATTGCTAACGAGGGTCCTCCAATTTAGATGAGCTTAACAAATTGTTTAAACTAAGTGAACTCAAAAGCAAATAGTGAAGTTGAGATGATGAAATCATGAGATTCTAACTGAGATCATTTAATTTAAATTAAAATCTATGTCCTTTAATAATAAAATAAATTGCAAATCTTGGAGCTGTCACTGTGGCATGGAGCTCAAAGCATACTTCGTGGGCAACACGACAAGCTACTTAGCAACATCTCTCTTTTTCTCTCTCTCTCTCTCTCTCGCTCTCTCTGTATATATATATATATATATATATATATAT